>JAYRBW010129678.1:0-16142 GCA_036023295.1 Invenusta paracnida
GCTCAAATTATTTTTAGTCGTTTAAGGAATTCCCCCTAACCGTGTTATGAGCGTGTGACAGTCATCACAAGCTTTGTGAATACGAAATAAATCTCGTCACAAGCCTGTGTGATGACTATCACACAAGCTTGTGATAACTCATCACACGGTCAAGAATACGCCTCATAATGTATATTAATGTAATTATTCTCCTAAAAATTAGCCCCCTTTGACATCTGCCCCCATAGTTTGCTTTTTGTTTTTTGTGTCAACACTATTACAATCTAATAATTATAATATTTTAATTAAAAATATTTATACATCATTAAAAATGTTTAATTGTATAAAACGTCATCAAATTATAGAACAACATAATTCTTCTGGCAAATAAAAAAACCCCCAAAAAACCATCTAGCATGTAAAACGCGATCCAATATATAGCAATATTTTAATTTCGCCATATTATGAATATTATGATGCGCAATGAAATTATGATATTAAAACACTTCTTATAATTTAATTAGAGACTATATTTCAGAAATAATCTAAAATTATATCACATTCAATGCATATTAAAAAATCCGCCATTGTTTCTCACTATTTAAAAGCAAAAGACTTAGTAGTACCTACACTTTATTTTTATTTTTCCAATCTATGCAGATAGACTATTATAAAGTAGATATCTATGATATATATACAACAAACTATATATACAGCTTAAAAAACCTACCTGTAATAAATTTGGGAGTAAAGACAAGTCAGCACTGGTATTGTAAATAAGCTTTTGTTGTGACAAACAGAGCGAGGTGGTTATGACTTAAGCTAGTATACGGCAGCAGTTGTGCAGTACATTTGCCAAAAATAACTAAGCAATTGAATAGGCAGTTTCAAGTGAATTCCAATCAGAATTAAGAAAATCAATAGATAAGGCGATATTGTCACGAGTGATTAATTTTAAGAGTACAAACTTCAGGGAGTGAACACAAATTAATGAATGCTGTGTTCTTATACACAGATGTTAATTAAAAAAAAGAAGCCAACAAAATATTGGGGTTGTAAATACACCTCTACATACCCGGTTACTTTTACCTGACCTGGTTCCACAACCAGGTCATTTACAAATAATCAGCTGAGATAATCCATTTAAAATAATCTTTTGGCTAGAATGTATATACAGGATGTCAAATATATATTAAAATGTCACTATACAGAACTAGTAATTAATATATAAGCAAGTAAAATGTCAGCAATTTTACAGATACATTTATGTATAAAATAATAAGTCAGGATAGGTATTTTAATTGAAGTTCATCTGAATTAGTTGCACTCATTGTATTGGGAAATGATACCATGACACATTCTGGTGCATAAATTGTTGATATACAAATGAACATATATATCAGAAATGAACTGCCTAAGATCATTCGAGATTTGGCTTTCTTGAATAAACCTCGTGTTTGACAATGCACCAAATACTAAAATCAGGTAAACAAGGAGGAAATTCAATGGGACCACATCAGCTGATCCATATTTTAGTCAATATTCGGTATAAGTATTCTCGAACATGTCATACATAGAGAGGGTGCCCATCTTGTGGAAAATACAATGTATCAAACTCATTTCTCTGTTGTAACATTGGTATGATAACAGTGTGTGATTGTTCCAAGTAGTTATCACACAAAATATAATTTTTTTTAGAATTTAACAGATTTTTCTATAATTATAGCTATTTTGGAATTTAATTACAGAAAAAAGTCTACTGTATAGTGACTTTTCACTCACCCTGTATAACAGGTAAAGTGTATTGAACCTGTGATTGATCCTTATTGAAGCCTGTAAGATGATAAGAAATTTTGATCTATAGGCATATTTGTGATGGTTCTTCATTTCTTTTTGTGTATGTATCGGCCTTTTATGATCAACTTATCAAAGGCTCTGGCAAAATCAACTAAGTGTGCTTTTAGATGGCTTATTTTAGATAGCCATTCTGATGTCTGGGTCTGCAGCTTTTCTTCCACTTTTGAATTCCAAGAAGGTGGTTAGTGTTACTGTGGCATACACTAAAAACTGTTTTGGTGATTGTCTTGTTGGTTTCTTTTTGTCTTAGTGGTGAGGCAAGAATACTGTTGTGGTTAAAGTTTGCAATAGGCCCATTAATAGTATCACAAAACTTCAAAGTGTATTTTTACTGATAAAGAAGTAGTCAAGAATTAGGCTTCACATTATAAGTTCATTGACTTATTAACAAGATAAAAATGTAAATATTGTTATTGTTGTATTTATTTAGGTCACCACATATGATCATGTCAAAGTTTGGATATTTTGCCAGTCAAGAATCAATGTTGGTCATGATTTGGTTGTTTAGTTTGTTGCAATTTGAAATGGCATGAGTAGGTTGCATATAGAGACAGCTAATTATCAGTTTAAATTCTGCTAAAATTATCCAGTTTGAATTGATGTAGTTTTGAGTGACATTTAAAAAAAGGGTTTTTATATTGAATAAAATAGTCAAACCAATTGCATACTCTGTCATGGTGCTGCAATCATTTCTGAAAGTATTATTGAGATATTAGAATAGTTCTAGGATTTGGTAGCAAAAAATATTTACACAATAGTAAGAAGTGATAGCTAAATGTCATTAATTTTATTACTAGTTAAAATGAATATTATAACAAAAAGAATAAATAAATCGAACTTAATAGAACATAAATAACGAACAAATAAACTGTAGAAGGTTTAGCTATAATAATTACAGTATTATGATCTTGTAAAATAGTTAGATATTTATATGCACACATTATGTATTAACCATTTCATTTCATTATATGCTGAGCCTGAAAGATGTCCCACATACTCACATCAACTATTTAGTTTATTATCAATATTATAAATTGAAATATATACATATGTATATATATATAGCCATAGACTGTAGGCTGGTATTTTATTAACCCCTCCCCCTTTACTGATCTCTATGCATATTACATTTATGTTTCGTTGTATTTTAATTTTTTTCAGGCCTTTAATTTTATATTCCATCTCTATTTATAATCCTATTGTATTCATTTGTTTTTCACTTAAATACACCTCTGCTTGTTATGCTATAATGCATTTATCCATGTTCACTTTATTCATTTATCTTATTATGTAATCTTATTTTTGAATAATCGACTTTATAATTGTATTTAATGTTATTTTACATTCAATGCTACTTATTTAGTCTGTAATCTACTGATGGAAGACAAAAAATATATTCTTGATTTTATCTGGCGTTTTAAAATATTTTTTTAACCAAATATTTAACCTTAAAATGTAAAAGTAATCAAGTACTATATATTTTATACTTGAAGTAAATAATTATCTTTGTAATATTTTCAATTAATTAATGTGTTTTATGTTATTTTTATATTTTAGATGAGTGCTATTCATATTGCAGTTGGACAGTGTGGAAATCAAGTGGCGGCATCATATTTCAATGTACTTTCCAAATATGAAAAGTGAGTTTATATCGTACTATTTGTGTAATTTTTTAAATATATATTATATATATATAGTAATATTGCTTGCATATTACACTGAAGTATATAAATGCAATATCTTCAATTTTCAGCTCTTAACACTATTTTTATAAACATCCATGCTTTTGTATTTGTCATTTCTCTATAGGCAGTTATAATAACAATTATATGTATTACTATTTGGTCACCTTTCTGTTCAATTTTTCAACACTTTTTTTCAGGGATGATATATCTTTATTAGGATTGGATGATAAATTGCGTGGCATTTTTATTGATTCTGAACAAAAAGTAGTGGATAGAATTGAACGCATACCAGCTCTGAAGTAAAAATTTAATTTATATAATTATTTTCATACTTTTGGATGCTTAAAACCAGTTTTGATTATTTATTACACATCTAGAAATAAAATTCGCAAGGAAAATATTGTACTTGGAAGAAAGGGCCGTGGTTCAAATTGGAGTTATGGTAAGTTACTTTTATAGAATCAGTAGTTTATTGTAATAAGTTTGTCTATAAATAAGGGTGCTGAGTGTGCAGAAATTTCGTAATAATTTAAAATATCTTTCAATTAAGGTTATTATGGCAGTTCTTCTGAAGCTCATATGGTTCAAGATGCTTTGAGGTGTATTCGCAAAGAATTAGAAAAGTAAGTTAAATGTGTAGTATTCAATTGTAATTTTTTTATGTTGAAATATTTATTTACAATTGATACAAAAAGTACAATTACAAAGATATAATTTACAAACAGACTAAAACTTGTTAATGAAATATGGTTTTACAGATAATGTTTTTCTATTAAAATTTGAATGATGTTAATAAAATAACAAGATAATTTAAAGTTTTATTAGTATTTTGTACATAAACAAATAAACATTTCATTAACATTATATATTATAGTACTTAAAAATGAAATGAATCTAAACCATATACACTATTTATTGGTTAATCAATTTCATATGGCGATGTAGAATTTTAAGGCAAAGGATTCAGAAAGGATAAAAGTACTTACTAGCTTTAATGACTATTATAAACTATCAAATAACTTTTAGGTAATCTTACATAACAAAACCAGACGTGCGAACATCTGTATATCTCCTTCCTCTTGGCAGATGTGACTGCTACTGCGGTGCTGTGATTACCCATAGTCTGGCTGGTGGGACAGGGTCTGGTCTGGGCAGTCGACTCACCGAGGTACTGAGGGATGAGATGGGTCTCCAGTGGATCCTTAATGTGCCGGTGGCACCCCATGACCGAGGGGAGAGTCCGCTGCAGCACTACAATATCCTCTTGGCTATGGACAAGCTCACTCGGTAAAAGTCTTTCATATTTATTATTATTTCTTTTAATAATTCTTCATTTTATATTCACAAGGACAAGGAGGCCAAGAAGCCTAGTTCTTATTTACATGGTAGAACTGTGAAATTCTGAGTGGTATAAAATATTCTATTATTTATATTTACACAATATTTGATTAAAGATAATTTAAAAATTTATAATAATGTGCAAATGTCAATATCAATTTTAATCGAATAGTATTTCATATATATGTGTATTATTAAAGTAAATTATGTATCAATTATTTGCTTTTAGTTATAGCCTTATTTTATGTTTGTACAACATTTAAAATATACATACATATAATATGTTGCTTCTTTGATTTTATTAACAATTATATAAAACATTCGCGGGTTAATAGTGTGGTATTGCTAACATTGTCAGTTTTTTTTTAAATTTTATTATACATTTATAATTAATAATTACACCAAATAAACTAATGACTACAAACACACATATGGATAATTATACGCTGTGAAAATGTTGAGGAGTCATTTAAGTCAGCATATGTTAAAGAACATCTATAATTAAACTGTATATATTATAGAGACTAAACAGTATGCCAAAAATTTTATGACTATCTCTGACCGAATAATACAAGTCATCCAATTAGAAGCTTGTGCTTTCGAAGAAACTACACAAAGAAATAACTGAAATCGATTTGTTTAATTTTGAGTAAAAAATCTTTTATGAGGCTGTCAGTAGAAAATAAATAAAAAACGGTTGTAGAGGGATGCGAAGAGAATTTTTGGAGGGCAGGGTGGAAATAGAGATGCCTATGTGGGGCAGCAGTAAAAAATTTTGTATAGAAAATATTTAAGCGGTAGTGGAGGGTGGCTGTAGAGAATTCTTTGGAGGGTGAAAATCGAGATTTTTGTGTAAGATTGCCGTAAAAAATCTTTTAAGAGATTGCAGTAGACATTTTTATAGAAGGTGAAAGCAGAAAATATTAAAAATAGCAGAATTTGATAGTTTTAAGCATTTTAAAGTGTATGTTACATTGAGGGGTGGGCTCAAAAATCTAGAAATGATAAAAATAAACTTTTTATAAAATATCTGAGCAAAACTGGCAGTATTCTAACCTACAGTTAGAATTCTGTAGGGCACATTAGGTTTCTTTGAGTGAAAATAAATAAATATATTATATTTGGACATAAAATGAAAGGTTATATAATGTCTGATTTGATGCTCATAGTAACAGAAAGTCATATGACAGATTAAATTATCATTATATAATTCATATGACTATTGTATAAGCTTTTCTATAAAAATAGAAGAATTCGTTTTTGGAAGGACTGTATATATTTTCTGCAAAATACTGCATATCTATCAGAGGAATAATGAAAAAAATGTTACAAATGTTTATGGATAGCTGAAGCACCAAGTGTTCGATCAAGCAAGCGCCAATCTAATATGGCAAAAACATCATCGTCTTTGATAAGGAAAATGGGTCCAGACCTCCCCCCCCCCCCTCCAATGGCTGCACCACTCTATATATTTACTGCACACCATGAATATATGTAATTTTATTGTGTTCATTTGTATCTCAGTTATTTATTTGATTTATTCTCAGTGTATCAGATTCGATTCTTCTCCTGCACAATGATTGGTTGTTGAACCAACTTAAATCTCCCTTCCCATGTTGTGATGCTGGTGATAGTCTTTCTCCTGTTGCTGGGAACAGTTCTGCACCACCAGCCGCCACTACCACTGCCCTTCAATCGGTGGACCAGGAGGCTATTAACAATCTTATTGGTCAACAGATGGCCAATCTTCTGTCGCCGTGTCGATCTCTATATCACTCTCGTGCTGCTTCATTGACCAATATGGAGCCTTGGGAGCTCATCCGCTCTGTTTGTCCATTCCCACTTGCCAAATTAATGCGCTGCACCTCAGTCAAAAGGCAAAAGTAGGTTTTGTTGACTTTGAACCTTGATTCATTTCATATAATCATTGTAGAATTGTTTATTATTATTATTGATTCACACATATTGATGTATTCTTTGACAAATATTAAAATGTATGATTTTATAAACTTATTAAATTTATGTTTTTAAAGGGAATTCCATTATTTAAAAAACAATTTAAAATTTGTTTTGCTGCTCAAGTTAAATATAGATACTATACAGCATACAGTATAATTTGAAACAGTAATTTTATTTTTCATTGAGCAGACATGTATATTTCTATATCCATATTATAGCACAATATTAATTACGAGTATATTCTAATTAATACGTCTTTAGTATAAAATATTTAAATTCTAACGGTTATACAATTTTTCACTAAACAACTAGATAAACAGAGACATTTTGATTAAACACCACTTGTATAATTCGTCGTTATTACGGAAAACTATTGTAAAGGACATTTTCAAAATTGTTCAGTGGAGCCAAAACAAATTTTCACGTATTTTCAAAACTGCATAAATTCACTGACGTTTGGTTTTGTTATAATTTACTCTACTTAACTCTGTTTTATTATGGGTATATAGTAGTTTATAAACTAAATCAACTTTTAAATTTATTATATTATCTGTAATGAAGTATACAATGTGTTTTAAACTTAGTTTAATGTACATACAATAGTTTTCCGTAATGAAGTTAAGTAAAATTTGGACCTACAATAATTAATAACTTGGAGTTAATAATGAAAAAAACTTGTTTATTAATTACATAAAATTGCAATGACTTGGATATTATTTAGCAATAAACATTACATTAAACTTGTATACTTATACTTTAGCAACAAATCAACATGGTATAACTTAATAGCAATAACAATTAAGTTAATTAATACTTAATAATTAGTGTCCATTTTTAGAATACTTTGTACAATACATTTATAATAAGATCGAGAATGGATAAATAGGAATGTCATTTGATTTTTAATCAACAGTATCCACTTTGTATTCGTTTTGTACAAGATTATTGTAAAATTGAAATCGAGAAATGGGAATTGAATTTTTCCTACAGAGAGTCATCAAGTTTTTTCTGATATTCCAAGCATTGAATTGTATTTGGTGTTAATGTTCTTCGCTTCATTCAATCCATTTATTTTCAAATACATGTATGACATACACTATTAAGTATCAAAAAGAATATCAGTATAGTTATTAAAAGATGAACACACGCTTATAAAACAAGGAATTTCAAATCAACAAATTATTATATAAGCGCACATCTGCGGTGATTGGTTAGACATAGTGCGTTTATATACGAATTTATTGATTTGGAATTCCTTCTTTGTAAGCGTGTGTTATCTTTTGATAGCTATTGACATTCTTTATATAAATAGATTGAAAATCGAGCTTTACAATAGTTTTCCGAAATACGTATATGTAAAATGCATATACAATATTTAGAAATATTACTATAATAAAAAAAAAAATAGATTCCATCGCTTTAATAATTTAGGATATGAAAAACAATAATAAGTTCAATATATTTCAGTAAAATAATGCATTTCTGAAAAAATGTCCCTTACAATAGTTTTCCGTAATAACGACGAATTGTATTAAATCATTGATGATAGAACATTTCTGTGGGATATACACTATACTATTCGGGAGCTATACCCAAAAAATAGCCGAAATGTGGCGAATTAACCATTTTGGCTAAATTGATTAGAAACTTATAAGTAAAAAGTAAAGAAAGTAACTTTGGAAGTAGCGCCGATTCGAATTAATTCAAGTATACCGACGTTTAGTGTGAGTGCACCGACTTATAAAATCTCTCGATGACCATTAGGCAATATATCGTAGCCGCAGTAACAAAATCTGTAAACAACCCCTCTTCTCCTACCGGCTTATCCACTCTTCAGCAGCAAGAGTGTGACACCAGTTGACTGGCCCAACATGGTGGGCAGTCTCGAGATGACTAGCAGACGTGGCCACCAGACCCTACGACAGAGCTTGGCGGCTGTGTGCGCGGCCAGAGGGGACAAGGAGGGCAGCTTCCCCGCGCGCATGAAGGCGATCGATGCGAGGGTGCGGAAGATCTTACACCCAGTACCTTGGAACCCCTATCCGGTCGATTATTGGATAGGTGAGCGGTCAGGAATGATCAGTGACAATACATATTATTATTTTATTGAGTGTTTAATGCGGGACACAACTAACAACTAACAATCAATAAGACAACATAATATAATCAATTATAGAATAAACTAAACTGTAGTCAAAGTATATAAAATAATTATATTCAATTGGTAATATACTCGTACAAGTCAGTTAATGAATGACTGTATAATTATTAAATCACAGGCGAAATTATACTTATATGGTTAAACCTAAAATTGCCACAGAAGTAAAATAAGTTTTAAGGTGTTGTATATTAACATGAATTTTTGTAAAATGCGAATATCAAAGAACAGGCGAGGATAGATATTTAATTTATAAAAAATATTTTGAAGTCAATTATGAGTAGAAAAATATTTTACGAAATATTTAACAACACTTTTTTTGCCAAATTCCTTGGGTGCTTGAGTTTATGAAATTTGCTACACTTCTATTATAGTACCCCACCTCGTCATTGATGTAGTTTACTTTTAAACTCTGATATCTCATTAAAGCTGTCTAATTAGAGGTTTAAAAATGTGATACCCTTGTTATTCCATGTATTATAAACTTTTTGTCACTAGAGAACATCTTTATATTTTAGCATTATATGGCAACAGGATACGAATTTATTCTAGTATGTAATGCATATATTGTATCAAACAATAATATGAGAACACTTTTTTTGCTTTATTAAAACAGAGAACAAAACAGCCTTTTAAATGCTATAGAATTTGTATACATTATCCTAAAAACTTCTGAAAATGACTAAAATTTGTTATGCTTAATGAATTACTACTAACCTATCATTAAAAAATATATAATTATATTGTACAACCAGTCACAAAATGAGATATTAACATGTTACTATTTTCTCATATTAAAGAATATGGCGATTTCCATAAAATTGCTTTGATTTGTGTGAAAAAAATGATATTTTTATAAAATTATAAATTTATTTTTAATCGACATATTGTATATCATGTGAATTTTCCATGTATTTTATAAATAAAAAAAACACTTCAGAAATATAAACTATATTAATATTATATAGTTCCCATATGCATTTAAATTAAGGTTCCTACCATCATTTTGACTATAAATCTATAAAAAAGGTTTGATATATGCATTAAAATGAATTTGAAAACTATCTAAACCTACTGTAGTACTTAGGTTGTTAGCTCATGGAGCAATCTACGTACAGTAAGGTATATTAGAATACCACAAGAACGGCCATTTTTAAGTAGCTACCATTTAAAAACTAATATATATTTTGAAATTATTGAACTTTTATCGTGTAGCGCCGACAAAAATTAATCAGATTGCCAATTTTTATCTTCATAACTATTTTAGAATCCGAGATATTAAAACGAATTTTTGCGTAATTATTCTTATTCTAATTCTAATTTTTATTCTTTTTCTTCTTCAGACCCAAAAACACCCCCTAAACTTTAAGCGATTTTTATGAAATTTTGAACACAATATATTAGAAATGACCCGGAGATGAGAAAATGATACGTTGTTTACCTAACAACCGTTACTATAGGGGCCTAGATTATGCATAGTAACCACTGTTTCTTATCTAACACGTTATAAATAGCTAATTTTTAGCGTAAAATAGGCAGCTACCGTGTTTTGCAAGAACAAAATTTATATCGTTAGAATCGCCGTGAAAGACCAAATAAAAATAAGATTGGCTCTTTTAAAAACTTACAAACATACTGTTACACTATTTGTCAACAAAATGATATGATTTTGCACAAAATAACAGATAGAAACGAATTTGAGCTATACTTATATTACTTGATATCGTGTGCATACATTTCTATAGTTCTGATTGGTTGACTATATTATCGCAAATTACCATAAAATCGTGCCATTTTGTTAACACGTCAGTTATATATATACATTATATGTTACAGCGGAAAGTTTTGTCGTTTTTTATATACGTGGTGTTATTTAAAAACGCTGCACCTAGTATAATATAATTCCATCTCTGTATAATACGATAAATATTATTGAGTGTAAATGATTGCTTTAAAAACGCTAAGTTACGTGTGCATATTTTAATCAAACAAATATTTAATCTATAAATTATGTATATTATTTAATATTACTTAATGGGTTATATTTGTTTCGCTTCTCTAAAAATAATGTACGACTCAGATTATTTCCATTTTGCTGTGGAGTAACATAATTAAATTGTTCGACTGGACATACCTTTACAATTATATATAATCAAATGCTACTTTAAATAGTCTATTAATAATGTATTTGTCAAAAAATGTGGTATAAGCCAAAAATGGCAAAAAGTGTGTTTGCTCAACCCATAAAGTAATTGAAATATCCGTTAAATGTGTTAGCTCTTTAGTTGATAATATTGGACTTGAGCTAACTAAGTTTTTTATTATTAAGAAAATTATTAAGTATTTTCCTGTCATTATATAATATGTTTTGTCTTAATTAATAAAAATATCAAAAGTTAAATTGATCAATACTTAAAATAAAAAAAACACATTAAATTAAATGAAGTGTAAACATTATATATATTTTCTAAAATGTATAAAATATATGGAGAATTCAAATAATGTACAATATGTAAATTATTTCCCCGGTAATACAGATTCCACTGTTGCCATTTATATTTATTGATGCACCATCTTGATAAGCTGTGTGAGATAAATGAGGTTTTTATGGATTTACTCCTACTGTTTAATATATTTTTACTTTCTATATTTAAACTATTCGTTTATAACTAGAGATTTTGGTTAAATTTGGTTAAAATTGATGAAACAAAATTACCAATCTGATTGTATGGTTTTATATCAATCGCAGATAACAGTAAGAAAGAACCGGAATCGCTGACGTTGGCTTTCAATTCCGGCTGCATAGTTGATTATTTGGAGAGTGTGATTGAAAAGGCTCGGATAAAGTTCGACACTAAGGCCTATCTGCACTGGTATATAAGGCATGGCTCCGAAGAGGTAAGTTCAGATGATGGGATAAATGTCCATTAGAATTGCATAAAAGAATTTCTTTTCGTCCTCCAATTGAAATGTTTTCAATTATAAAATAAGTATACTTGGCTTACCTATATATTAACACACGTAGTAATATTTTATAATTATTAAAATAATTAATATTAAAATATTATTCGGTAAAAAATTATAAATAATAACATGCTTACGTTTATTCTATTTGTAGTTTCTTTTAGTATAAACATTTGTTAGTGTTTGTGATGGATTCTTTGTCTTAAATTTAATTCTGTTATAATTTTATCTTACAGAGATTTTCTATGTGTATGTTTGTAATGTATAGCCTCGTTAGCTTATGTAATCAAGTATAGTATTATCATACTTTGTAATCGATAGTACATATAACACGTGATGCTTACGACTGTAGATAATACATAATATACATTCTTGTTTATTTGAATTGGAGAATCAATAATAATCCTATTGCTTAAAATATAAAAAACATATATATCTCTGCATAATACCAAACTTATTATTCTCTATCTCATTTTTATTGTACTTATAATAGTTTTGAGAACAACTTTATTAAAAATTTAAATGGTAAGTATTTGTAATAAATACATATTCTATTTACTTTCTCTACTTTTCAGAGCGATTTTGACGAAGCTTTTGTTCAATGGGATGATGTTATCAACGAATACAACTATCTCATTAAATAATTTAAAATAATTTAGTTTGTGTATATTATTGTATAGAAGCTATATATAATATGGTGTCTCCCACTTCGCCTTTTCTCATTTTGTCTTACAGCAAATTACAATTCGCATTTGTTCCTATTTCGCCTAAATATAAATGAATACTATATATATACTTATATTAATACTAATAACATTTAATCGGTTTTTCTAAGGCAAATACACTACAGGTATTAAAAAATACACGAGTTAAAATACAATTCAGGCAATATAAATATAAATCAGTTTGCTAATGTTTAAAAGTTAAATGTCATAGTTAAAATACAATTCAGGAAACATAAATATAAAATTAGTTTGTTAAAGTTCAATGTCATGGTTCCCCAACAGCTGCTGCGTATTGGTATGGAGTGATGTCATGGTCGTTGTTTCAATCTAACAAGGCGTTGTGTTGTCAACTTGTACTTGCGTCGCTGCGTTGGAGGCGCTCTGCCTGCTCGTAGTAGACGAAGATAATGTTCGGTTTCCGATTGTTGGTCTTTCAAAAGCTTAATAGCTCCGAATAAATTCAGGTGTGGACGGTTAAGTTCCTTCTTCAGTTTACAATGCCACGACTCAAGATGATTGGTAGTACGAATACAATCTATAGTGTCAAAATGGACCACATTTCAATGGGAAAGCGGGCAGTCAGGGGATCCACCCAGGGAACTGTCACATAGTCATTAAAGGAAACGACTGGAGTATCATCCTCCGTTAGTTCATTAAGAACTTCAAGCCAGACATCGTCCACGTTGTCAGATAGGCCCCAGAGGAAGAGCTAATGCCCTCCGCACAATGCAATTGAAATTCTGGTCTATAGTTAGGCCCAGTTGTTGGACATGCCTCTAAACGGCCTGAGAATAGTGGAATAGGCAGCCACGAATCTGAGCTTCTGGAAAAAGTTGTCCAACTATCATAATGACGGCACTTTCAAAGTCAATAAAAAAGTTGCTGATTGAAAGTTCAACCCGAAGCATCGGCAGGAAGTCTTCAGAATATTGAACATCCTAGTGTAAATGGGAATATTCTTTGAAGGTAGAAGACATATTCACAATGGGAACATAGCTCCCATCACCATAACATGGAGCGAATAGACTTGTGAACATTTCAGGCGATATTTGAAAATAATTCATTTTAGTTTACGTTTTTATTTAGTTGATACACTCCTACAGTAAAGGCTTTACTCCATGAAACAGGTTTATAGATACCCACAGATGCTAACTATTACTATTAAAGCGGTAACTACATTTTGGTTTTCGACATTTCCAGTAACTTTTTGCATCAATTTTGTAATTTATATGTATGTAGTTGATTTCCATTTAGACATAAAATCATACCACTGCGCGCTGATGTAATAAACTCCAAGCTAAATTGCTCTAGAATAATACTACGTAATAGGTATTTTATGAATTCTGTCTACAACTTTTGCAATTACACGATCAATAAGGCGAAATAATACAGCTGTATAAGGCGTAATGAACCTGCTTAGCATTCAGAGTAATGACGTGATCACATTTGAATTTAACAATGGAAAGGCGAAGGGGATGCAGCCATATATGTATATATAGGTATATTATTGATTTAATTAAGGTATTCTTTACTATATTAATTTTTAAGTACATTTGATATTTTTACACAATGACTACCAAATATTGTATTTTTATTGACAATTTTGTTCTATTATATGATAAGCTTAATAATGTATAGTTTTGAACGAATTAATCAAGTTATGTGTTAAAAAAAATATATATGTATGTGTATGTACATTATATAGCAAAGATATGTTTCAGTGTGACCGTGCATTTGGTTTTTTTGAAACTGTTTATGTCTATTGACTCGTTTATGGATTAGTGCTGTTATCGTTATATATGTATTGCGCGTAACTATAAAATGTATCTGCCTACTGTTAATCACTTCTTTTTCTTGTAATTGAAGAAAATTTCATTACGCATATTTATTTACACTAAAAATAATGTTATAAGAGATTAATTTACCTGTTTTTATAAGAATGTTTTCTTAATATATGAATTATTATTTTGATTTTTACTATTGCAGTTATAATTAAGTTAGAGCGGTATCATATCATTAATGACATATATTTCGGATTAAATAAGAGCTTGGGGGAAAACATTGGAGAATAACAAAACAATAATTTCTATTTATCATTAGAATAAATGTTTAGAAAATTAGATTTTTTTAAAATTCGCTCTAGACAGTGCTTAACTCTGACGAATAAATATTTCAAGCAGTTTAATTAGTAAATGACTAATCTTTCAAATTTGCTAACCACCCCTATCTTTGACAAATAAATATAATAACAATGTAATATAACACATCCCAGGGTCGTGTGCAGAAATTTAGGCAGGGGGGGGTCGCAAATATGAGAAAAGTCTCTATTATTAGAAGTATAATTTTCCATATACAAAACAGTATAAAAACATGAATCATTGATAGATTAAAATGTATTTTACAATCATGATCAGCACAATTAATATTTGAATACTTTAGATGAGTGAATATATGCGTATATATATACTACATGTTATAATCAGGTTAATCCGATGGTCAGATATATCCACAAGTTAATCTGACAAGATGTCTGTTAAAATCATACGCCGTGGGTTAGATCTTGCGAATGTGTTGGTATGTCACAATGAAGATGCAAGAATTGCCCATTGTCAATCTGTAGGCAGTTTTTATTCGTTTGAGTCCGCTGAACTGACCGCTCGGCTGTACACGTTGTTACCGGTAGTACACAGAAGATACACAACAAAGAATTTATGTTTGGAAACATAGTACCAGTAGCGGCGAGAGATTCTGCAGGTGATGTTGGTAGGTTGAGTTGATCAGCACGTAACCATTTATTCTGCCATGTTAATAACTCCATGTAAGCTACCAGGCGAGGGGAGATCTGCAGCATAGGCAGCCGACATGGACTTTATACGTTCCGCATAGCCTCGTTCTTTTCCAATTTAACAAGGAGAGTAGGAATTAAAGCTTTCTGATGCAGTGGGGGAAAAACAGCGCTCCATTTCAATGATCATGTGGTCAAGAAAAGGCACCGTTATCATCGATAGGACTTGAGGCAGGTGGGTTGTCTCTGTGTCGTTGCCTAGCACATAAATGGGGCATTGTCATTGTGGCACCAACACTTACTGAAATTGTTGTTGCCTAACAACCATTCTGCATGTATCGTATCAACATTATTGCGAACTGCTTTCAAGGCCATTACCACATCACCAACGTGGATGCTAGCTTTTATCAGATCAACTTCAACATCTTGAAGAGCTATGGTAATTCTTCGTATGTAACCAAGACAATGTTGGGTTACCTTATTCCAATAGTGTATATATACAATGGTGAAGCGTCATTATACGACATAATATACATACACATATTATTATTATATTAGTTGTATGTTAATTAGTGTATATTTTCATTAGCCTTAACGAGTAAGTCGTACCTAGTATATATATAGGTCGTTTCGTAAAAAATTTCGTATTTGAGTTTTTTAAATATTTATTAACAATAATATTAACAATAATA
>JAYRBW010129689.1:0-38371 GCA_036023295.1 Invenusta paracnida
TCTTTCAAAGAAATGTAAGTCACTTTGAAAGTTCTTTCAAAGAAATCACTTACATTTCTTTCAAAGAAATTACAATTCTTTCAAAGAAAATCTAGGTGATTTCTTTGAAAGAAATTTCAAATTTCTGAGGATTTAAACAAGAGTTCACTTATGTTGCGCATAACCATATTATTGTTTCATCGCTGGACTTATTTCATACAATATCATAACAATTTTTGCCAGTAATGTGTAAACAATTAGATGTACATAGATTAACCAATTACTATATATGGGTACATAACGCACATATCTATTTTAACTATACTTTAATAAATTCTGGGATTGTTTAATCTTTTTTTTTGTATCAATCATTTTATACACACACATACAGTAGGTATTTATATATGTCGTATATTATGCGAATAAATTAATATACAGCCCCCATATATCACCCAATAATTGAGGTAGAGGGGGGGGAGAGGTATACGTGGCAAAATCACAAATTTGCCACCCCGATATTCTATTACTGCGAAAAAGAATACTTTTTAATTTTCAGTGTCTGTGAAATACCCAAATACAAATGTATGAGCTATCGAGTCAGTAAATTAATAATAGCAAACTTTAAAAAATATTCCTATTTAATAATATAAACAAAAGCGCAGAAAAGTTCACTACAAAACTGAAATTCAGAAGGGGCTCTTAGAAGCAGTAGCACAAATTGGAAGTATTCAATATTCGCATTTACATAGTTTAAATTATGTTTGTGAAAAACAAATTTCTTCAAAAAATTATAACCAACAACATTTATTTTTGTTTGTTACTGCTATCTTCAGTACTCATATTTCTGAATTCATGAGTTTTCTGTTTATTCAAAATAATATTTAAATATGTCATTACATTTTATTTGTATTCATTGTAAATGTGATATTTTAAATAGTAATTAATTTACAGATGTGGTTTTGTTTAATATTCATGCATTGTTTTTTACGTAAATAAAAGAAAAAGAAATGAAACTTCACCATTTACAAAATTATAAAAATTAATGAGACATTCTTAATTTTAATGGAATATTATTTGATAGGTACTTTGAAAATATGGAATTATTTCAGAAAAGCAATTATTGCAATATATACATAAATATTGCATAAATACATATACACCCCCGCCAGAAAGTAACGCCGCACCCTACAATTTTTATATTTCTGTGTTTTTATTTCAGAATTTTCTGCTAAATATAACAACTCTAGGATATTTAATTTAATGTTTGAAGGTTTTTTCAATACTTTAGAACATTTTACTGATCAATCAATATGTGGTGGCCCTGAATAGGGCCGTTGTCGCATTATTCTCAATCAGGAAAAGGGTTTTGGGCATTAATAGGGGGTTAGACCACCACGGGCTCGGATGACTTCTGCAACTCGCCTTGACATAGAAGAGATCAAATTTGCGATGGTTTCAGCTGGGATGCTTTGCCCCACATCTTGAACAGCAGCCCAGAGTACATCAAAACCATGGATTTACCTCTTATCGATCTCTCTTTGAAGGTGGGACCAGAGATTCTCAATGGGATTGAGGTCTGGTGATTGGGCTGGCCAAGGGAGCACATCAATACCATTTTCTTGGAAGAATCGACGTGCCACACCTGCTGTATGGCAGGGGGCATTGTCTTGCTGGAAAGTAATGCCACGCTGAGGGAGATTCAACGGCAAAACGTGCTCACGAAGGATCCCAACATAGCATTCACCATTGAGACTTTGCCTCATGCGATGGAGTGGGCGATCACCACGACCATAAAAACCTTCCCAGACTTGAAGTTTCCCACTGGATGAGTGGACAGTTGGTCTGATATGCCGCTGATGTATAGCAGTTCCTACTGTAATCATAATATTACATGATAATTGTATATGTATCTACAAAGTGACCAGAATTTACTTTTCCTAACCCACAAATCTGTTAAAAAGCCATGAAATAAAATTGTGCCATTACAAAATTTTAATGTGATTAAATTTATCATTAGTTTAAACGTTTCATTTTGGATATTTTATATATTTCATAATGATATCATTTTATATTTTAATAATATAATGGATAATCAACATAAACCATATGTTATAGCTGGCGATATAAATATACAAGCTAGTCCAAAGATATATGGCGTACACAAATCAAAATGTTAAGGAATTTTTCTGAACATTCCAGTTGTGATAAAATCTTGTATATGGTGTCATCCTAATAGAGATGTATATGAATATGCGTAACAATATTGACTTCAAAAGAAACTTTTATCTATATACATATATATTATTTAAATACTTTTATGTATTTGTATTTACTTGTATTCAACATTTCTTCCTGAAACGAGAAATCTACACATAATATTTGTTGATTCTTTATATAAATAGATATAGAAATCGTTAGGGTTAGAGATGTACAAATGTATATGTATATGAAGAAAATAATTCCTGGTAAAATAAAACTCATCACAAATACAATTAATTTGTTTGAAATAAAATATGACTTTTATTTTCGAAATCTGCATAAAATTATACTTTAATAATCTCAATAATGTCTCAATTATACCAAATCGATAAACTAGTTCATATATATCTTATCTATACACATACAACACACACCTAAACGAGCCAATGTTCTGTGCAGATGACCAACACACACTATCATAATGTAAGAATAGTTTGAACAGCTGTGTAAATACTGGTCGTTTATAATAGAATTTGAATGGCACCAAGTTCAATCCAAATAAAAATTGTAGAAAGTGAATAAAGTATTATTATTATTATTATTATTATTATTATTATTGTTGTAAGTAAGCAAGTAAATTACACACACATACAATGTTCTAATTAATAATACGATTTTATCACTACTATTATTTAAATTTATATATGTATATATATATATATGTGTATATATAAATGTAATATATTATTGATCAATATTTAATATTATATTTATAATTTAACCAAACACAGCATTTTGATAAAAAGAACAAATAATTATGTAAAGTAGACTTTATAGAAATACGTTTATATTCTATATGTATAGTAGAATGACACTGTTAAAGATATAATTAAATATATTCCACCTTCGAAGAGCAAATATAAAGGAGTGTGAAAATGGACTGAAATAGTGTGCATTTATTCAATGAATCTGATGTAGCTGCAAACCATACCACATAATGTTATTTAATCAAAATTTAAAAGGTTTTTCGGAAACCTATTTTGATTTTGATTAAACATTTTAAAGATAGACTATTTTCCCTTTAACTGCCCGATTAAAAATAACTCGGGCAGGTGTGCAACTCCAGAAGTATACCTCCTTACATATTATAGATTATATGAAATACATTACAATTTAAAAATCAGAGATATTTTTTACAATAATAACTGTGTTATTAGCAAATTAATTTATGTGGTAAAAATATTTGTTAAAATGATATATATATATTTCACAAAGGACTTAAAATATCATATGTTATACAAACTTTTAACTTCGTAGTTACATATTACTAAACACTAATAAATAAATTCTTAAGTTTTTCTGGAAAGCAGGCGATTTCGAATAGTTCAGTTTTTGCCCTATGTTAATTTAAATCCAACCAACGCAGTTTTTGCATATATCGACAATAGTTATTTCTGGAGGCGATAAAAAATGTTTCGCTAGGAAATGTTAGTCATTTGAGGTGTATTAAATAAACTAAAGTAAATACACATAAAGAGGTATTTTATTTCAAAAATATTCAAGTTAATCATTTCCATTCTTACGAATTGCACACAATTGAATAATCAGCATTTTACTCGAATTCTTCAAAGTTGATAATTAACATAGTAGTTTGTTAAATATATTTACTACTTCTTAGTAGTTTAAATCAAAAATAGTTAAAGTTGTAAATTATTATTTTTTGCATATTTCCTATTTCATAATAAACAATTTATACATAATACCAATAATTTTTAAATTCATAACTCTGTGCATTAATACATTTTTTATGTATTTAACATGTCTTTCAAATAATTATAAAATTAAGATGCTTATTTTAGTTCATTAATTTGTTGACATCATTATAACCTATGATGTTTTCAAAAACAACAGAATTATTAGAAGCTTTCCATAAGCTATAAATTTGCTAAATATTATAGTTATTTGTATAATATACAAAAACATGCAACAGTTTTTTTTGCCTTATATGCACATCCTCAGAAAAAAACATACTGTCTAAAAAAAATTAAATGAGACATTGTTTTCTTAATTTATTCAAATAATAAATAAATATTAATAATTAAATGCGTTACACGTAACACTGAAACTAACAAGATTTATTCATTTTGTTTATGATGATTATTATATTGTAATTATTGGAGCTTTTATTCATAGTACAATGAAATAGATTTTAATCCATGCCCAATAATGCAACACAGAAGTTGATGCATTGTGCCACATTTGGTATAACTAATATACGGAATATCGATTTAGTTATGAGAAACCAACTAAGAAGGTGGTAATGACAACATAAATACTTAGACATTCATGCATCATAATGTACAAGCTTCCAAATTATAAATCATGTGAAGCATAATATTCTAGAAGTCACATAATAAAGTCTTGAGGTAACTCATTATTGAATGAATGAAAAAAATTGACGAAACAGGTTGAATGCGACACAAAATTAACATCGTAATGGGATGACAGAGAAATGGCCCATATCCTCTAATATACTGACTCACTGATAAGTGTCCTAGCCATATCAGTCAACCAAAAACGTTATGCACGCCGAATAACAAGCGCAGAAAATGGAGTGCAGCACTCAAAGGTAAAATCGTCATGTGTGGTATGATTTTTTATGATTTTAAGTAGAGGGCCAAATATTGATATTTTTCATCAGCTAACTAGTTCTCGGATTTTTTTACCGAGATTGTGGTATACACAAAACAGAAATTAAAAAGGATGTACTTCCATTACCAGTCTGCTCTGTCAGTCTCCTGAATTTAACCCAATCTCTAGTTATACGTCTAGCAATAGGTTACCAGCGTGATGAATGGATGAATTCATCCATGACTTCGATAAACTTTGGAACTTTGAATTTTATTAGGTTGAACAGGTTGATTTTACTATTTTCAGATCGATTGAACAAGCATTTGAGGACGTACTAGAAGTTCCATCCTATTCTAAAGAATTCTTGTCCCACTTTCCTTGACAATGTTGAAAACACGACAATTGCTCTTTTAAAGTCCATTTATGACATATATAATAAATATATTAATTTTTATATAATAATAAAATAAACAATATGTGTTAACTGTTATATTTGTAACATGAGAAGTATAAAAATAACTCTCATAAAAAAATAAAGCTATAGTTGTAGAGTAAATTTATGTTGTACACCCAACCGGGATAGACACTTCATATCCCCAAGAATTTATCTACTTATACATATTAATAGAAAAAGTTGGACAGTTGTATAGTTATGTGGGAGATCAATTGTTGTATGTTGACATGATTTTACAGAGAATTTCGTGTTGGGTGTGCCTTAGTGTACAGAGTGAGTATATCCACGACTTGCAAAAATAATTTTTGTTTAAGTTTTGCTTTATTTATAGCACTTAGCGTTCTTGAGGTGGTCTTCTCCCATCAGGAGATCATTAACTGTTATATTATAGTGTTTCCAATGATGGTTCACTGAGATCTTTTCTGCATCTTGTGTTGGTGTGTACATTTGGATTGTCAAAAATTCTTATTGTGTTCTTGATCACAAATCATGTGTTACTGCAAACATCAGTATGTAATAGATAGGAGAAGCTATTTTTGGAGTTTTATTGCTGCTTTTTATGGACTTATATTTGGTATGTTAACTGTATTTACGTGCATATATTTAATATTATTTCAGTTTTATTTAATATTATGTTACAAGCTATTTTTCACAATATTGTTTATCTCTAATTCAACAAATTTATAAGCGCAGAATTATGACTATAAATGGTACATATTAAAGTTATAGATACTACGCATAGTAGTGAAATTGATATTGTATATAATAATATATAGGAGATGTAGACAAATATGCGAGTTAATAAATAAAATAAAAAATATATTTATATATATTATTTTTAATATTTAAGTCAAGCACTGGATACCAAAACATAAAACGTAGAAAGAATAAAATATCTAGTATTACATAATTATAGAAATAATTTTTTTATCGTTTCACTTTATTTAATCATATATTTATTATTTAATAGTCTTTTCAATATGAATTCAAATATTTATTGTAGAATTAGAAATATGCAAATTTGATAAGTCTCTACTTTCAATAAAATACAGTTAAAGAGAAAAGGACTTCCTAATGAAAGATGTTAGATACAACAGTAGAATATATTATATTAGGTGTGTAGTATATTTACTATCCTAAGATAATCTTTAAATGTTATTTACTGGTAATCTTCTTGACATTTTTCTGTATTTGCATTAAAATAATGTGTTTTTAAACATATTACTTTTCTCAAAGATGGTTGGATATCTTCTAACAATTTGCTCATTTTTGATTGGACAATATTTATTATTTTTGGCTTCCCTCTTAACCCAGAGAACTCTGTCTTTACCAGCTAAATCATAATATCAACGAAATAAACAACCTATTTAGCCAAGTGGAGGAAGGAATTTCCGTCAAAAAGTGACAGGCTTACTAGTGACTGGGTGGTTCGTTGTCTCGAGATATCTTTCTCTCTGTGTCTTTCTTTGACCATTTGTACGTCTCTGTGTTTGACAAGACGCTGATTTATAGCCAAACATCTCCCTCCGTGTGTGTATAGTAAGTGAAAATCACAAGCACGATAACAAAAGTTAACGCTGGTAAGCCAGCGTCATCTATAAACGATACATTAAACAACTGTCAAGTTTACAGTACGCAATAGACATCAGAAAGACGTCGAACTTTTTAACCAAAAAGTTATTCATTATAGAACTCGGAGCATCGTGACTGTTAGGTATCTACCCCATTTATTCAGCAAACAGACAAACAGTGACTTTTGAATTTCTTCTGGCAGGCTCGCTTTTTAACGACTTAAAAATAATGTCTTGCGGCTGCTCTTGTCTTTTTGCCATCCTTGTGGTACTATGCACTTCGGTTGTACATGTTCGCTCGATCCCAGCGGCTCCTGGTATTCTGGGGTCGCCTTCGCAAATAAACTCAGATAGCCGTGGCAGCGGAGGTAATCTAGAAAATCTGGGGACCAGCCCTCTGGGGGCCCCGCGTTCTTGTGTCCCAAAACCGATCGAAATCAAGCAATGCCATCTCTTTTACAACTACACCGGAATGCACAACCTCGTGGGCCAGGAGCATCAAGCTGAGGCCGCCCACCAGTTGCAGACTTTCAACCCACTTATCAGCTACAAGTGTTCCCTTAAACTTCACTTCTTCCTCTGTTCCGTATACACACCCATGTGCGACGTCAACACCAAGTTTCTGATCGGTCCCTGTCGACCACTGTGTGAACACGTCCGCGATCGCTGTCTACCTGTGCTGCGTGCTTTCAATGTTGAGTGGCCAGCTAATCTGAACTGTAGTCGGTTTCCCAAGAAAAACAGTGCCGATACCATGTGTATGGATGGTCCGCATATTCGCGAGGAGAGCCCACGACCAATTGACCATGACGCTTCGTTCAATGGCAAGACACTATTTACGAAGTGTGGCCATCTTAAAAACTCTAAAAAGTATGTCTACATCAATCGAACGGGGAGCTGCGCCCTTCTCTGCAAAGCAAACGATCTCTTCTCTACTGACGATAAGTATATCGCAGAAATCTGGATGGGAATTTTATCCGGTCTCTGTTTCATTTCAACTCTATTCACTGTGCTGACTTTTCTGATTGACTCACAGCGCTTCAAGTACCCCGAACGTCCGGTTGTCTTTCTGGCCATCTGCTACTGCATCTACAGTATTTCCTACTTTGTCCGACTGATTGCGGGTCGCTCTGCCATCGTATGCGATCATGATCCAACTAGTGGTGAGAGTATTCTTATCCAGGAGGGCTTGGACAATACCGACTGTGCTATCACCTTCCTCATTCAATATTTCTTCGGAACAGCAAGCTCTGTTTGGTGGGTTATGCTCACTGTCACCTGGGTCCTAGCTGCAGGACTAAAGTGGGGCGACGAGGCAATCCAGCGACGCTCCTGCTACCTGCATAGTACAGCCTGGCTTGTGCCATCTATTCTCACCGTCGTCGTCCTGATCATGCGCGCGGTTGACTCTGATGAGCTTCTGGGAATGTGCAGCGTGGGTCAACAACGGACCTCCACTCTCATGGCTTTCAACATAGCCCCCAGTCTCCTCTTCCTTACTCTAGGTTCCCTCTGCCTTCTCACTGGGTTTGTGGCACTACTCCGAATTCGCCGCCTTGTCAAGAGTGACGGGATCAAGACTGACAAACTGGAAGTGCTCATGGTTCGTATTGGTTTGTTCAGTGTGCTCTACATCGTACCTGCCGCTTGTGTAACCGGCTGCAATATCTACGAGTACATTTACCGGGAGTCCTGGCATCGTCCCAACAGCACCGCTACACCCAACATCGAGGTGTTCATGCTTAAGACCTTCATGTCCCTGGTTGTGGGAATCACAAGCGGGGTGTGGATCTGGTCCGTGAAAACCCTGGAGTCCTGGCGAAACTTCTTCAATCGCTCCTTTTGTCAGCAGGCGCCGGTGAGTGGACCAGGAGGTCGTGGCGTTGCTGGGGCAGGGGCACAGACGAGCGAGCTGGGGTGTCTTGGGGAGATCGGCGAGAAGCAAGATGTGGCGGGCATGATGCCAGGCATGGTGATGGGTGGTCACTCGGGCCACCATAGCGGTCAAAACACTGGAAGTTATTTCGGAGGTGGACAGCTTCTTAGCTCAGGGAGTAGAAGAGGGGGTCCTCCTCAGCCTTCGAATCGTCTTCACTTCCCTCAGTACGACGCCAAGTATAGTAAAGCGAATGCCAATGAAACGGTCATATAAGGTTACCCTATAACATTAATTTATAAACATTGCTGAGCTTTAAACTGTTACTTTTATTTTTTACAGTACTTAGAATGTACAATTTATACTGAGTATAGAGATTATTTACAGTTATATACGTAGATATACACGTGTCTTTCATATAATTATGTTTCTTATACCATTGTACGTTTAGCTATTGATATATATATATATTGGATTCTATGAATTTTCGTTCTACATGCATTTTAGCACTAAAATAATGTTTTAAGACGTTTGGTCTAGTCACATTTAACAATGTTGCTCTCATTTTCACTCTTACATTTGTATTTCTATATTTGATAACAATTATGACAATTGCAAAAAATATATTAAAATATTAGTTAAACGTCAGTTGTAACCATTTTTGTCTTTCTTTGTCCGAACCTATTATGTATGTAAATATATATTTACTATGAAATTAAATTTGAATTAATCATAATTTTATTTGATTCAGTAACACCTCTATAAATAACACATTCTCGTAACTAATATTGTTTTATTATTATTTAACTTTACTTTTATAATATATGTAGTCCTCTATAAGGGATATACTAGAAGATGTAATAATACAGGATACAATAGAATCACTTTTCCTTATAATTATATATATATATATGTGTAGTCATTTTTGCATATGTATATATACCTACACCTTTTGATGTACGCATTCAACTGCACAAAACATACGTAAAATATACATTTACATTACAATGTGTAAATATATTACAATATATTGTTATGTTGTACCTATCAATAAATTTGTCATCTATATATATACACTACATTTTTCACACCCGGACCTGCTGATTCATAAAGTCCAGCACGGATACAAGGTAACCTCCAATGTACATAATAGACATATCTTATGCTATTACATGTATACTTAATCAATACAGCAAATAAACAATGCACGTTTTAAGATACTTCTACACATTTACAATTGTATTTATTTTATCTTCCAGAATATTATTTGAACAAAGAACATATAAGTTTCTTGTGAACTGGATCACAAACAGGGTATACTTATCTTTCTTGCACAATTTTGTCTCCCCTATTCGACTTGTAATGTTATCATATATATATCGAATATTCTATTTTGATGTTATATCATTCATTCATAATATACTTAACTCGCGTATATATATAATGCAACTCACATCTTAATTATACATACATATATATATTTTAATCTTTTTTTGAAGTATTGTACAAATTGTAAAGTATTCACACACATATATATACATGTATATCGATTTAAATAATACAATTTTTTTTCATTTAAAAACCTTTTTTATATATTACATGATATATTGTAAGATGTTAATTAATATTTCACGAACTATCTAACTAAATATCTTTACAGGATTTATTGTTATCTTATGTCTAAATATATGCTATGACTAAAATAATAATTTAATAACTAATGTTTATAAATGTATTTGTACATACAAAAATATGATAAGATAGTTACAGCTAGGAACAAGATTGTAGGAATAAATACGAAAAAGAAGTCAAACAAAACACAGTTATTTTATTTCACTAAATATCTTTATATTGAATGGTATCTTTTCATAATAATAATATTTTTTGTAAGGCAATATGAATGAATACCAAGAATACATACATAGAGTACCTACATTTTTATATGCACATTTTACTGAAAGAGTTTTTTATTTGAATGAATATTCGAAATTTTAAGTGCATGTATAAATATAATAGATGAAACTATGGTAAACATTAATTAAAAATACTTTATATATAAATACATTTCTCAATATATTAAAAAGAAAAGTATTTCTGTGTATTTTTAACAATCGCTTAATCATGTCTTGTTTTATTTATATTTTAAAGCTTCTTCTTTTTAGAATCAAAATATATTAGTTACTAAATTAAATATGTAAGAGAATAAATATATTATATAAAACTAGAAAATTGAAAAACAAATTTAAGAAAGCGCACTTATTATAAATGTTTTTATATATAAGCTTAAATTCAGTGAAAGTATAAATGCTTAACAAAGTGAAAACGCGTGACAATCACAGGTTTAAAAGTAGAAAATAATAAGCTACAAATGAAGAAAATATAACACTGCTAAAACAAAAACTAAGTTAATAATAATACCAAAAATAATTAAATATATCAATGGCCAAATAATAAATAATTCTTGTTTATATCAAAATAGAGAACAGTATTTGTGTCAACTATAATAGTTATATCCATATATAAATAAAGAACCATGTGCACATTTTATTTATACAACTTATAGGAGCAATTTAATATAGTAGATATTATTTCCAACTAGATACAATGTATTATTCTTTTCGAAATATATGTATTTAATTTATTGTTATTATCAAAAAACATCTGCATTATAAATACTAATTCGAATTCATTATACATATATAATTATTTAAAACGCATCGATTATATCCTAGAGCGTAATCGTCATTAGTCAATTTTAATATCAAGTGGCGTTCTATATTTGACAAGAAGCACTTCAGCATTTCAACAAATTGATGTATTTGCGCTTCTCTCTGTAGATAGGTATATCATATATTGAACCTACATTTAACGTATGCAACAAATAATATCTATATACATGTTCGCTATACATGTACAGAAGCTAGTGCATAATATAACGAACTCTATAATGGTGCCAACCCACTAATTATTATTCTCACATAAATCAGTCAGAGTTCGTTAATCACTGACAGAAGAATGAGTTTAAGTGTAATGGTGATGTATATACTATAATATGTTATGCAAAGGCGGGTAAGCCTTTCGTTACCGTATGCACACGTTTCAATATGCTTCGTCGTCTTCGGGTTTTTAACTAAATTACCATTCTATCGTGATAAGGGTGCCCGCCGTCAGTCAAAAAGTCATCTTAACATTGTGACGTTTTCATGACAGCTATAGAGTACCGCAACTGATGGTGTATAGGTAAATAAGGTGGAGCTGAGTGGCTAGAGTATTATATAAACATACACACAATACCTTAAACACATAGATAGCTATCTAACTATCTATTATACTTTGTGTAGAGGTTTATAAACACAAATGCAATACACCAACAAGCGCCTTTTAAGTAAACCTTTCTCTCTATGTCATAGCGTCCCCGCGTAGTTTTATAATATCATTATTGATATTACCCCCCTGTCCCCAAAAGACGATGTAAATAATTTCAACCGTAAAATTTAGCGGTGGTGTCAATTTCTGACAAAGCCAGAGGAGGGCAGCACACGAGGTACTGAAATAATTCAATTTCGCTACTGGACGTTCATTCCAATAATACTATAATACGTACAAGAACTTACTAAGCTTATCGATAATAGTCAGTGTTTCACAAAGTCGCAACAAGTACCAACATACTACATTAGCTTTGCATACAAACAAACTTAAAATTAGGAGCTATTAAGCTATCAGAATACACCACTCTAATATTGAGGTGTACCTATTCGTATCTCTCTTTCTCTCAGAGGTTAATATTATGATGATATTCTGTCTGTGCCACCCGCTAGCTTACTATGCTTGTTGATCTCAGATATGAAGTACTGTCGTTTGAAGTGGCCTTGCGTGTCATAAGTGGAATCATGAGTACTCGTCGAAATACAGAAATTATCATTACATATTTTGACTGGTAAACTATATTATATATTATATATTTATCCTTTCTTTTTTTACATTAGGTATTAGCATTTAATATAATGATTAATTTTTATAAAATCAGTGGGTGGATTTAAAAATATGGCGTAACAGATTATAAATGCAGAATTTGAAACAGTTTACTTTCGAAAAAATGACCTCTCTATAAATGTAATTGATTTATAATTCAACTCGCCAACAGGAAAAATAATGCTTAGTTGTATTCATATATATTTGCCATAAAACATAATGTAACAAATGTGATTGACTTTGTGTATGCAAATTGAGATTTATTTGAAAAATAAACTTAGTAATGATACCTATACCTACTTAATCAATATAATACGTTTCAATTGTTTCTACCTTCTGTACAGATTAGGCATCATGATAATAACTATAACTGTAATACATTATCCCTATAATATCGTAAATATTCTACAATCCATCAAAATTGTCATATTAATATATATATTATACAAATCTGTAGGAAAACATTTTTGGTTATAAAAATTAAATAGCTGTTAATCTTCTTTGTTAAAACAAACGGTTTTACTTTAGATATACTCTGTATTACTGAATTCCTCATTTATGTAAAACTCTTTAGTAATGGATATAAGCATTACGATAAGATGATCACGTTATACATCAGTAAATTTGTGTAAAAGATGTACTATTGTTTATTGAAAAGTCGACATGAAATATTGATGTATAGCTTAAGTTGAACTAAGTATTAGACTACGACGATACGTAGATTGTTACCAAACAGTATACAATCGTGAGTTAATGTAGCTGTCAAGTATGTATCAATTGAAAATCTAATTATTCTGTTAAACACCTAATACCACCTGTCTAAAAAGATAGGTCTATAAGATACTTGGCATTTTTCTATTGATAATATATTGCTTCTTACTTATTTCTTCTTGCTTAGTAGGTAGGTACTACATCCCGTAGATATTGTTTTGTAGACAACTTGTATATATTTTACAGTTAGTCAAAGAATACCTGCCATCATAATGGTATAATATTAATTGCACTTTAAAACTAACTTGACTGCTGATATATATTTTCTCTTTTGAGCATGCTTAATAATAAGCTCATTGTAAATGTATAATAGCTGTCTTTAATAGGCATATTATGTGTATTTGTGGATGTGCAAATTTGTAGATTTAACCAAAGATTTAATGTTGTTGTTTTTAATCGTTAATCTATCTTTATATATAATTGCATCTGCGCCATATACCATTATTTATATAAATATGTACCGATTTGATTTCTTCTTGAACATACACTATATCATACTTATTTGTCCATAAAATTTACAAAAACTCCGTGATTTCCACTTTGACTAAAATGTTATAAAACATATTTTATGAGGTTAGATAGAAACCCAAAGCGATAGAAACCCAAAGAATAGAAGCGCGCAATGTCTGAATATTTTAGTAAGAGGAAAGAACACAAAAAGTTCGATTGTTTCTCTTCTCCGAAACCCTCTTCTTCCTTTTATTCCTATTTTCTGTAAGGTTATATAGAGCCCTTGAATGGTTGTTGTTCCTGTTTGTACGGTGGCTACCTTTATTATAAACTCCCACTTCGTGAATACGTGCGCAAAACTGTTTGGTCTGACGTATCAGTTGCCCCAAGTTCCGGTACCCTGAAAAGCGTTTTGTCCGCGAATTTCCTCTCAAGCTTTCCCTTCACGAAGCGCATTGTCACTGCTCATCTCAAGCATGAAGGCTTCAGAATTCACGTGGAAATGGACAGAGACTGTACCGTCGAGAAGCCAGGGGTTGTTAGTTTTAATCTAAAATAGTTCACTCCCCTCGCTCTTTCGTTCCAAACCTAGTCACCTCCTCCAGTATATTTCGCACGACACGACGGGCATAGATCGCCGACAAGGAAAAGCTGAAAGAAAAATAAGAAACTAAGAGATATTGCATAGGAGGCCTTTTACACTGAGGACTTTAATCTTATCTCACCTTCTTCAAAATATAATCGATTTATTTTAAAATATAGACCGAACTATAATAGCTTGCCTGTTTTGCTTTCTTTGCTGATGAAAAGTATTATCGACTGCGACTTTCAGTGTAATTATTTACTCTATTATATATTTTCTAGTTGTATATTATATTTTGTTAAGGTGGTTAGGATAACTGACTCAATGAGCTCCTACAGATATATAATATATATATATAAAGGGAATCCGCTCGCTCAATTGAACAGAAGTTATCATCGACGGATCAGACCAGTCAGAATTAAAAGGGATGGAGTCCTTTAATATTTAATATACTTTTGGTGCAATTATAGAAGGTCTAACGTGTGCGGAGGAGGAGTTGAAAAAATAGAACTAAAGCTATATCTAAAGCTCAGTTTATATATAGTTTGTAAATTTCGTTGATGAAGGAGAATTGCTGGAATACTTTAAATCACTCCATTAAGACTGATTAATGTCCTATATATATTTATAAACTAGGGTGCCTTCACAGTTTCTAATAATAGATTGTGAAGAATTCTATTGAGACAGACATTTATTTTAGAGTTATAGAAACCCAAATTTATCGAATGTACGAAGAAAAATACACCACATGAAAAATTACCATTTTATTTTATTTTTATTTAAACGTATTTAAACGTTAGCAAATCCCAACAATTCATGCACCATTTGTATTGATCGTTTTGTAATTTTAGTACAAAAATATTAAGTGTTTACAAATTTTGGAGTGTATAAAATAATTTTTTAACCAATTTTGATAAGATTTATTCTGGCATTTTTCTTTCATATTTTTATCATATTTATATATACTTTAGTTACTTAATTAATTATTTTGTTTTATTATTATTTTGATTTAGTATATGTGCAATTTAACACTTATTTGTTAATCCATAAATACATTATTTTAATAAATAGCACATATTATAATTTTGAAATATATATTAATACGAAGTTACATTTTAGTGTGGAAGTTAATTTATTTAATTACATGTTTTATACCTCTTTACAATTAAAATTTCAATAAAATAATATTAATTAACTTAAACAATTGTGTTACACGAAATTGTTGACGAATAATAACTGATTATTAAATATTATTTTAATAGTAATTTTTAAAAGTCTTTTATATGCGTTAATAAATAGAACTTTAGAGCAGGCATATGTTAAAGCCAATGGTTATAACAAGAATATTTTAGAGAATATTATTCTATATTATTATTATTATTTTATTATTTTATTATTTTATTATTTATTATTATTATTCTATATTATCCCTATTCTAGTGAGAAGTTATTTACGAACAGTCACATAATATTTTAACACAGTTCACCAACTTCACTCAATCTAATTCCCGAATATTTAAAGACCACTGTCCACTTACAGTCGTGTTCTTCATGCTTAAGTGAGAATCTTTTCGCTACACAAGCTGCCCTATATAAAAAAGGCTTAAACCAATTTGTTTTAAAAAAGACTGTCTGTTCACATGAACGAAAAACAAAGCAGCTTATCATTCGCTTATGACACGCCATTCTTAAGAAGGATATTAATGGGACATGATAGTTTCATCATGCACCAGCAACACTTCTTGTACCATAGCTTGTTTTTTATAGAAAACCCTATCTAGTGTGCTTCTTTTTACTTAAATTTGTTTATAAGTTGCGTGTTTTATATATCTACATATTACTAGCTAACTTACCAAACTACTACATTATTTAAGTGCTTTATATATCAGAACCGATCAACTGAAACCATATGGAAATTTGAATGCCTCTGGCCACGAAGATTTCCCTTCTCAAGAGAATGCATTAGGAACAGTTAATATCGAGCAAGAAGATAGATATTAAATAATCGCCAGTCATTGCTCACCAACTATTTTTCTTGGGTATATATTTTAATTTAGCGTTTGCTATACAAGCAGTTGCTTTTTCACAAACATCTCAAACTGGTCACATTCTTATCCTACATGCATCAGTTACGGCATAAACATCTTCAATTCCTTGAAGGACCAGACTTTGCATTTAACGCTGATGAGTGTGAAGTTTCGTGAAGAGCCAGATGAGCACTGAAGGTCCATAATCGGGACTGAATACATTTCTACAATCCGTTTTTAACTCTCTGTTCTTCTACTTTCTATAGCGCGGCCTAATCTCCCTATTAGAGGTGACGTCTCTTGAAATCTCGAGTAGAGAAAGAAAAGTCTCAATTCTTTCTTCCGGCTGGAAAATGTTGTAGTGACTGATGCACTGACTGATTTATTTAAAGGAATAGTGCGGTGTATTATAGTGTTGCGAGACACTTATGACAAAGGAGACTTCATCTTATAAGAACCTCTAGGCAAGTGATAAGTGTGATCGAGTTGATTGCTCAAATGTTTGGCATTATAGTCATCGGTTGTCAGAAAAAAAAATTTCAATTATATCTATAACAAATTTTAGTTGAAGTAGTTCTAATAATAAGCCATCACAAAAATGGAAAAAAATCAAAAATTGACTTATAATTGGAATTTTATGGCATCACATATGCCGTAAGCATTTCGTATAAAACGGGAAGATATAGTATGTACATTAAATGGCAACATAAGTATATAAAATAGTTAATATAAATTTATTTAATTCATTACAAGTAATAGTAATTGTAGTAGAGAAATATATTTAAATGAAAAATGAAAAACTAACAATAGTATTATTTGTTTATTTTTCAGTAAAAGTAAATCATTCATTTTTATGATTATACAATACGTAGATAAACTGATAAAACCTTCAATAAAGCTATTCCATTTCGTCTCTTTTTCTAAAAAATATATCTACTTAAAATAACTATCATTACAATTCTGTGATATTTCTATTTTTTAAATTTTTGTAAAAATTTCAAATCATTAAAGAAACGTTTAATTTTCATGTCCAGATCTATGAATATTATGCGTGTATTATTATTTAAAGAAAAATAATTTTATTAAAAATAACAAAATTTAACCGGCATTTAAAAGGATTTGTTTTGTACATACAATTTTTTTGAAGTTAATAGTCGTTGTGTGAAACATTTGATTTTATCTTTATTAGAAGTCTATAGTTATAAGTGCTCTTAATTGAAACATAGTCTTTGTATACGCCTGCTTCAATAGTGACTATACACCTAATTTCACCCTTTTAAATAACTGGATTTGTATCATGGACGCCCCTAGGACTTTGAACACGATTATAAAAAGTGCGGTCCAATGCTAATACCATCCCGTTGGTACCCTTTATCTTTAGATCCGTGGTGTTCTATTGAGACAAACGTAAAAGGGGTGGGTCATTTGAGCGTGGGTAATCGGATAAAATTATTTCTAGGATTGGCTTCTATACCCGTACATATGTGTAATATAAATATAAATACATACATATATACAAATTAAATTATATATTGGAGGCAAGCGACTTCACTGACTGATTTGATCTTTTGTCTGAACCACCCGAACATGCTATAGATGACGTCCGGGCCCACCCATAAAATTCGATTATATTTTTAAATGGTTGAAGAAACTCACTGGACGACCTACCTATTTTCAAGTGTTTTCTTTGTTTCAAGATGGGTCGACAGTAGGTCAGCATGCTATAGGATCAAACAGTAGCATCCTAACTAACACGAGAGAATGCTTCAGGATGTAAAACTTTGTTGTCTCCAGTTTGAACGAAACAATCAGCATCACGGTGTTACCCTGTTGTGCAGGTTGCGATCATCAAGAAAGCTTCTTCTATTTTTTTACACGCTTCGTTACAGATTAATTAGGACCATGGATTCCACGAAGCTTTATTGTACCTATTCTTGTATCCTTATTTTTATAGGAAACTTTGCCTCATACAATTATACAACATCTTCGTTGTTAATTTACATACAGGAAATATGAGTATTACCTGTATCACATAAATTATCCTTCCTTCAGGATGTATGAAAATAAACAGTAGAATATCTATAATACGATTATATTCCGCTATTTTTGTTATTATTTCTACAGGAAAAATAGTCAAGCCTTGTTTCAAAATAAACAACTCTCTGTCAATGACATGGTGTGCGATGAGCAATGCGTGCATATTATATTCGAAATGGGACTACATCTAATGAATTAATAACTCAGTAGTATTTTCCAATTGATCCCTAGGGAGGGATTATTCATCGATAGGACAATATTGCCTCATTATTGCATCACCAATTTATTGAAGCAAAATGGTTTATCTTTATCATTGCATATTGATACATGCTTTTGCACACCGATTGTTATATAATATCAAAGTTCAAAAATTTTTCTAAATTTACAAACATGGTTTATTTTTCGATGAAAACATCGTTTTACTTAACATTGCTTTACATATATATTAATTTAAACATTCAATATCATATTTGAATAAAATGGAAATTATTTCGTTTTTGATATTATACCATGATATTAAATTATATTTGTCTTCTATTAAAGAGGGATTTTTTACGAATTCATCCTTTAACACTTTCTTTATTATTACATTTAACTTTTATTAAATCTAAAGTAGTATATAGTTTTAAACTTTGAACTGAAACTTAGATTAATGAGCTGGAGTCCACAATATTAAAAAAATAATTAAAAGATGTGTCTATATTACTAATTTTAGATAGCATAAATATAGCGAACCTATTAAACATGATATTAATAAATATTATACGGTTTTATTTAAAGTTAAATAACACACATATATGCCACCCAGATATTCGTATGGAGATCCATAAGGTTATTATATCATATAATTATTATTTAATGTATAGCTTTGTTAAAAAGAATGCTATCCGATTACTTTTATTATATCGTAGACACCAGTACAGTGCTACTTATACTTACTTTATAGTTAGTTTTATATAGTTTCTCTTAGAGAAGAGGATGTACATGCATAGCATGAAAATGAAGTAAATAATTACCTCTATTTCACTCATTTTGACTTTATCTTACCAAGATATATATCTAGTCTCGTCGTGCACACGTGTATAGACTGATCAGGCTAACTAGATCTTGGACATGAGCTCCTCGGTGGCTATGAATAACATGTAGTAAAATATTATCCACTGAGCCATTAGAACCCGTACAACTTCTTATATATATATATATATATATATATTATGGAATAAATAAGGAAACCATATGCAAATACAATTTGCTTAGAATCTGTGTCTTTACGGAAAACTATTTAATTATAAAAAATCTTATAAGCTATTTAAAATGATCAAATCTTATATATTTGACATACTTTGATTATATTTTGATAGAAATACCCATCTTAATAGTTTGTCTTATACATTGTGCATATCATGATTAATGATGTTTCCGACTTCAAAATATTTATTATTAAATTACACATTTGTCAATTTTAAGTATTGAATTTATTACAGTAAATAATTAATATTCTACTAGAGTATGCATGGAAATTTAAATTTTTTGTAATCACTCATATATTGTGTAAAATAGAGACTGATTTTTCATAAATCATTAAATATTATGTAGATTTAATATTTATATTTAAATAAATGCAAATTACACATTAATAGACGAATAGTATTTCTTATACACTCTTTTATTCTTTGGGATCAACGTTTAATCTTACACAGCTCAATTAAAAATAACATTATATATGTAATTTTACATTATCACTTTTCAAAAATGTAATTTTTGCACTTTTGATATTAATTACACATACATATAACATACGTATATATTGGTTATATAACATACAATTACGATTATTTACCTTTCATTTTATAAGATGTCTGACAAACTTCTTCTACAAAAAGTCGAAAAATGGTTTTTCATTTCACCATCCATTTTCGTCATCTGGTTGGTCGGAACCCTCAGTTGCTCATTTGGTCGGTGTCACAGTCGACGGTAAGCTATCTATAGGAGAGTGTGTCATCAACTAACTGTCAGTAAAGAACCAAAAAAGAAGAACTGTTTGGAAACTCAACCGAAGTCATCGCAACAGTCACAACCCCAAGAGACCCTAAAAACTGAAAGATATTGTGGGACAGGCAGCATTAATTGTAAGATACCCCGCCCCTGGAAATCTATCATGTGATATCCGATAGCACGACAATCAGTCTTTTTCAGGCTTGTCAGGAGCTTATCCGGAGCAAAGTGATCGATGGTGTAATGTAATCGGTAGTAAAAGCATTTTTAATCATCGCAAAATAACTTGCGTTAAAAGATTTAAAATAAATTTTGTTTATTCCACGACACTATGTAACTATTATAATATTATAGGTGAACATAAGGGTGAACAACATCGAAATAAAAGTTTTGAGTCTGTTTTGGTTCAGAAATAGTTTGACAATCTTTCATCTAAAAGTTAGCGAAATTAAATCATACGACTTCATATCATTGGGCGGTATAGGGAGAATTAAATTATATTTGCACAAAAGAATAGAAAGTGTAGATAAAAATCAGAAACCTTCTATTTCTATCCTATATTACTATCGAAGCCAGTGTGCAATAACTTTAGAATTATACGTGAGTTGTCATCAAATTTTGGGTTGGCATTAAAAATGGAACTTCCCATTAATCACTGTCAATTTTTTATATCAGCCTAGTGGCTTTTTAATAATTTGGAAATTATAACTTTTATGAAAAGTTATTGCGTATTATTTGTATATCTCCAAATAATTTATAAAATATTTATTTAAATCTAATTTATAGTACATGTAGGTATATTATTGCTAGAATTTCCACACTATTAAAAATTTAATATGTGATAATTTTTAAAAAACTTTTGCAGATTAAAATAGATTTTACAGAAATTGTATCAAACTCTATATAAATTATTATTTATAAAGAAATATTCTTCTAAAGCTATAATTATTTTTGTCATTTTTTAAATATGTCACATAGCTTTGTGACATTTTACATAATATACATATATATGTATATACATATAATTACATATGAAAATCGTATTGTTTATTTAATAAAAATTTCCAAACAAAATACGTTAGTTTTGCTTTCCATGTATAAATATTTTAGTTATGCTCACAATTTGATCTAATAAGTCGAACATGGCTTTTATTCATATATGAGCAAATATCATAATGTAGGTTCTATATTCAATTTCTCTCAATGGAATCAGAGTTTATGCTGGCACCATATATCATAAAATTTAGTGAAACTTGTGAGCTAAAAAATATGAAAACAATTATATATACGAGGAAGACGCTTACAGAATGTGTGTTATGGGTTTTGTGTTATGGTAATTATACTGGGTGATTTTCTTTCTCCGCCCATATTTTGTTATACTTTATTTCTATATAAGAGGGCTGTGCTATACGAGTTCTCTACAGAAGTTGGTAATCGTCGCTGACTTCCAAATTACGAGCGATAATAAAATAATTGCGCAGGAGGCAGAAGATGGAGAACGACATTGCAAGCTAATAAGGGTTCCCTTCCCCCGTTCCATTGCTTATACTGTGCGATAGGGACAGCTCCATGACAGCTCCATACATTGATGAATACTTTATTGTAGCTGCACCCCTCAACTTACTTCTGCCTGTATAGGGTGGGATAACAGTAGTCTCAGCACCCTTCTCCTTATAGTTATTCTCCTCTTCAACCTCTTCTCTACAAAGCATCGTCAACAAGCCAAGGCCATATGCCAGGAGATTAAAACCTCCCCTACAACCCAACAATACCATGAGAACAGTTCTGGGCTAGATATATCGAACCAAACAGCCTTTATGGGTCGGGTCTAATAAGCTTAACACATATAGTATATGCATTATATTAAAAATGTATTTAGGGAGTATACAGTATCTATAAATATGGGCTCACTACAACTGTCAAAACCCAACAATTTGTTTCTTATAATAGAATATTATATTGTTTCTCTCAAAATAACAATTGTGCTGTACAATTGCAATGGTTGGTTTTCGTCCTTAAAAATTGTTCATACCAATCAAAGTTTTCAATTCTGGCGTCTTGAATTTTCTTCCAACGTGATTTTTTTTATTGGAAAAGTCCCCTTATAAGTCCCCTAATCTACGTATGGATATACAATGTTGAGAAGTCTTAATACAGGCAGTCTGAGCAAACTTATAAGACTTATCAGCAATGGGCGGAGCAGGGGAATTGCATGTGCTGAATACCGAATAGGTTGGCAGCATTACAGGCAAGATGGTCGAGCAAAATCTATCATTCTCTCCCCCTCCCTCTTCCTTCTCCGTAACTCATAATTTCTGTATTATTTTTTCTGGAGCAGCAGAGCTAAAATAACACTGGCATCTGTTTAATTTGAACAACCTTACCTTATGCAAATAATAATATTATTGTTAAATGCAAACAGAGGTAGGGGAGGGGAGATGTTTTGTGAATTAACTATCTGAGCAATCAGAGACAATTTGGCGTCTCAGACTGATAGGAACTAAAAATTTAATTTATATTCTTTTTTTGAAAAGTGATTGCTTTAGTATTCTGCTTTTATTGCATAATTATTATGGTCAAATTACAGGTTGAGGATTTATTGCGTAAGCATTATCGTGGCCAAGTGACAGTTATGTTAGTGATTAATGAGTTTCCCAGAATCTTGCCACCAAGCGTTATGCGTATTATATCGTTTGTGTCGTTCTCTATATCTAAAAGTTGATTCTTGCTATTTATCAGTATATAATAAGATAATACAAATATAGGTTAAACTAATTTAATATTGCTTCTCCAAGTAACCTTATATACATTCCCTTAAAATATCATATCATAAAATATTTGAATGATTGACATTTTGTAGATAATAAATAAATATGAGGCTATTCTAATAGTTTTATTAATCCATTATTATACTCAATACTGTTTATGTTTATTGTTTATGTTTATTGCTGAGGTTCACAAATTTAAATATTAAATGCTGCACAATTGAATAATTTAACACATTTTTTTACTAACATCATATCCATGCGAATTTTTTTTACTTTAACGTATATTTACTTACGTGGAATAATGTAGAATAATAATTTTAATTAGATATTATCTAGAATTTTTGAAAGATAAAAATCAAAATTCGGATATTGTATTGTTATTTTTATTTATTACATTTAATAAATTATATTTATACAAAAATATTAATAATATAATTTTTATTTCATTTAGTGTACATATGTATATGCATATTTTGTTAGTTCCTTATTTTAAGATCATGGTTAAATTTTATTCTAGGCATATATACCTAAACATATAGTCTTAAACTAAGGAACGTAATAAAATATTCATATACGCACTAAATTAAATGGAAAGTAGCCATATATATTTGTTTTATTTTATATACACTGTATAGATTGAGTATTTCCTATAAAAGTATAACATTAATATTTTGTATCAATGCAATTTTTACTCCTATTTCATATCATTTAACATTTTACACTTGAGGTATAGGTATATAACAATAGTACACAATTCTTCTTAATCTCTATTCATGTGATATATTACGTATTTTGAATATCTGACACTTATAAACGCATATATATATACATTCTTTTCCAGGCATGGTATTAAATCCATTTCATAATTTCGTAAGAAAAATCTTGGTAAAAATTAATTTCAGTGAAATGGCTTAGTATGGCTTTTTAAAGCATACAAATTTTAATTCATAATGCATTTTTTCTTTTAATGGCTTTTTATTGGATAACAATATTGCATCATATATATTGAATGATATACACCTCAGAAAAGGTTTTCAAAATTTTTAAAGGAGACATATATAGACTGTATACACATTTTATATATACTATTTACTAATAATTTTATTAAATTTTCGATATATTTGACATTAATTTGAATTCACTTGTGAATTTCAAATAAAAAACCCATATATACTTATTTTAAATGAGTTTTGAAAATGTCATTTATTCATATATATTTGAGGGTGTATATATATGCATTTAATGCCACTCACTTAGAATGCAATATTCAATACTTATAGACAATCTATTATGCAACAAGGAGTCTCTTCTTTGTCAACATATTGGATCTAGGTATATTTTAGTCTCTCAGACTGAGGACTATTCGACGATGCTCGTTCTTTTATAGACGACACACCGGCAAACCTACACACGCTGCCCCAAGGCTGGGTCAAAGGTGTTTATTTAGTGAAGTAACGGTGTATGATATCTTATCTTATTGCTTACGCACGCATTTCATAAATTAATAAATTATTCCGTATACGATAACCAACATGAGTGCGTCATTCCATGGCAAAGAGGTACCGATGTACAAATCCTTCCACATGCGGAACGTGAATCCTTTAGACAACATCAAAGTGAGGCCGGACCGGATTGAAGATCCTAGCTTCGTTTGTTTTCTGTCTGCTCGACCCACAGCATGACAGATAATTGCTTAGGGGAATTGGAGACGAATTTGATGATGTAACTTCACTATCTGAAAGCTTTGTTGTATGCAACAATCTGAGAATAGAGAATATATGATGTGGTCGGGGCATATAGTGAAAAGATTAGAGGGTTTCATTTAATCATGAGTGTATTGTATTATCCTCCTTTTCATGTATTTATTAGTTAATTGATTACATAATTATAGGTAATTTACATGATGTATTCAATATTCAGTTTTAATTATATAATCTGCGTAAAAATATATATACTTTTAATTTGAGATTTTTAGCCTTTTTCACAAACGTTGTTTATTATTTTAAATATGAATCATAAAAGATTGAATAAATAGGTTTATCTTTTAATGTAGAAAATGTTTTTGTTATATTTGTTATACTTTTTTTATAGTATACTATAGTATATATAGTATATAGTTTATAGTATATTTTAATAGTTTATGTAATTAATAATTCAGAAAGGAAGACTTTCTATGTTATTCACTTGAAACATACAAAAGCATGATGGTTTCTAATTTGTTGCTTCGTTAATTTTTATAAAACACATGAAATAAAACATAATCATAATTATTTTTGTATTATATGTATTAAATATCGTGACAATAAAATATTTAATACATAATAACAAAATTCAGATTATATTTAAAATGAAAACAAAATATTTATATAATTCAAAGTTCTCATAAAATGATTGTAATTGATTAAGGAAACACAATATTGATACTGAAAATTGTTATTGCGATGAAAATATATTTTTATTAAATCACGTATATAAAATATATATTTAAAATGCATATTATTGATTTGCCTATAAGTGTCTAAAATTGTGTCTAAAATTAAGTTTTACTTCATACTAAAAATATATTTTATACTATTTTTAAGATATATTTCATTTATAGATCGTATTAAAAACTCTCTAAATATACATCTATGTTTTACGTAATATAAAATATTTTACATGTGCTTCTTATTATTCTTTTCTGTATAGTTATAATATGTCATATACACTATAATCTTTTGTGGCAAATAATCGTTTCATATATTTTGCTATATTATGCGATTGCTTGAAATTGTTCCATTAATAAAAACATATTAAATATTGTTTACAATATATTAAAGAAACTATATAGTGTGGTGTAAATAAATACAAAATATAAACCTTTTATAAATATTCATATGTAAGAATAGGATTTTTATAGATTTAAAGTAAATTTTAAAATATTGTTTGATTTTTTCTATATAAACAAGTCAGTAGTCCAATATATGTATATATATGTTATTGGTGCAACAAATATATGTTTTACAATTCAGTTTTATATTATATACAATAATATTATTATTAAAGAGATAGTCTGAGGAAATTGCATTGCTTCTTACTTACAAAACACACATTGGGTATAATAATATATATATATATACCATCAGAGGGACATCAAAAGGTATCATCCGGATATTTTTCAGTCATCCGAATACAATTTAATCTTAACGTATATCGCGGGTGTCCTTTTCAAAACATTTTGTATGTTGCATATGCAGTAGGTAGTATATATATAGACTTTATTGTAAATTTAAACTACGATTTTTTACTTAATCTATTTTTTTTATATATTGTTATCAAGTATATAGTTGTTATTAGTTGTATTAGATAGGCACAATTCGTTTACTATATAATTAAGTACATATATATTTATGTTCACAATAAATTTTAACTACTACTTATGTTTTATATTAACTGTAAATAAATTCTGATGGAAAATAATCTGGCTCAACATATTGCGTCCTGTTTTTAAACCACTTTTATACGTAATCTTCGTAGCATGAAGTAGACTTCCGTTTAATTTAGTTTTCTATGCATTTACGGGACAAATAGTATGCTAATATACAAATATAGGCACATACTTACTTTTACTGCTTTTGTCTTAGAGATGATATTAGCTCGATATTTAGCTTTATAAAAGGATTTCAGTCTATATACACAAAGTATACCAGGTATATATATGCATTTCAACAGTCATTTAAGCAATATAAAAAACCTGGTAAGTCTATTTCATTCATCTATTATGTTCTTTATAAGCATCGCCTTTTCAAGCGGATATATAATATCCAAAACGTCTTTGGGGCATCTTCAAAAGGCCCCCTTATACATATAATACTTTCTTTTCCTAATGAATTATTTTTATTTTTCAAAAACTATATCATAATCTGTCGTAGATTTTTGAAATTCATATATTCTGCCAGAGGTCGCGCTAATGTCATGATCATGGTTCTGTTACATAAAGAGAAGCCAAATGAATATCCAAAGAGGCTCTGTTCAATTTTGATATCTATAAAGCAGCTGTGTGATTGTTTCACATGAGTAAGTTTTTGTTTTTACAATATTAAATTGAACACAATTCTACTCTCAAACACCCTTCAATTGTCGGTTTAATGGGATTTCAAAGATTTGGTCACGTGTGTTAGCCAGTTTGGCATCTATTATATGCCTTGTAATTTAAATATATAAGTATAGTAATTATAAAATTAAATTGGCTTCAAAGCACCAAGAAATTGTTTTCATTTTAATAATAATTTTTTGTACTTGAATTTTATATAGGTATATACTCATATAATGAATGCATTACAATGTAGACATATATAAAGAATATTTGTTTACAAATAAAAATAATAATTTCATATCATTTCATATCATCTTATAAAAACATATATATTTTGAAGTTATTATTTAAATTTTAAAATAGTTCAACTTTTTAGTGTTTTAAACGTAATATCTTGATACAACATTATTTTTAAATATAATTAATATAAACAAATATAGATGTATATATATTGCCAATTCAATTTTAAACACACACCCATTTGAAATTATAATGAAATATCGATAATAGTATGTAGAAATAATGTGTATATATATATACTAACCGAATGCAACTTTTTAAATCAAGAGAACTTTTTAAATATGTCTAAAGTCTACTTCATTTTTACTTGTATACATATGAATATGCACTATATTTTAAAACTATTTCCATAAAAAAAGTGATTTTTAAGAGGAGTTATTAAAATAACGAAAATAGTATACATATTTCATGAGCTTAATTAATTTGTACTTACATTATATAAATATAGAGTTAAATGTAGAAAATCTAAAAGATTTATCGTGCCTAAAATATAACGTTTTATTTTATCTGTGCATCATGATGTCTAATATTTCTAGTAAATGAATAGTTTTGACTATATCTAGTCTAATTTGCAAACACCAAATCCTCACTAGCCCAACACAAGGGACCCACCATGTCCAGTCACATGCAAATCATCGGCCATAATTTGACCAAACTTGGTGTGATTTGAATTTTATACCGGACTCCTCCGTCGAATCCTATAATCTCCCCAATTTATCTGACCTTTGTTCACATGAATTGGGTGGATTTGCCTCTCGATTAAAACTCACATTGGTTTTCTCCTTAACTTAGTGGTGAAATGTACCATTGTATCCGAGATTTGGTATTTCATATAAGCATACGACTCAATTGCACATTCGAGGCACATAGATTGTCATATGAACTATCCTGTCATCCGTAGATATATATATATATAGATACGCTTGTAGGTAATGTCCATTTTAATATACTTTCTTGGGTCGTGATCACTATTCAGTACGACTGAGTCACCAAAACTGTCTCAAACTAATTATTGTTCTAAATTTATGGAGAATGTATATCCTATAATTTTTCAAAAATTTGAATTACAGAGTAAATAGAAACAACATTTTAAATAAAATTTCGATATCGATATCTATGATTCATTAAAATTCAGAGTGAAAAATATTATATATATATATTAGAGTGACCCACTTACTATACCAACTTCATTGTTATAAATATGGTTATTATACCTACAATATACTCGAACATATTTATATTAACATATATACATATATAGGAGTATACATAGTATAATATATGATTTATATATATGTAGAGACTAATAATCACCCAGAATAACACATTCCTATAGGAAAATCTTATTTAATTCTTTTAAAACCGATATATATGAAATCCAATTACTAAGTCTCATAGACTGAAAACTAATCTTATTGTAGGCTTATATTTCATATAAGTAAATAAGATATTTGGAAATGTAATAGTTTTAGAATTAGAATTATATCATTAGAATTATATATGCAAAGGAAACTAATGTCAATTAACCTTAAATAGTTTTGTTATATGTATATTAAATCAATATTAAACATTTCATAATAATTTTTAAATTATCCAATTTTTAAAAGTTTAAAATAATGCAACACTGTTAAACTTGTTTAGACTACATAGACATCGTCGTTGCTATACTAAAACAGAATTATCTAAATCATTTTTGAATAAAATTATACAATAATTCAACAAAAGCAGGACTGCACATCTTCTTTTAAAGATTTAAGTGTTTTAAATATTTAGAAATTTGTTTTACAGTATTGATTGTATTAAACAAAAAACTTCCAATAAATGGTAAATTAGGGCGTTGCCCATATGTTAAAACTTCTTCTCTGTAACTATAATAGTAATCAAACATATATTACATATTTATATTTAAAAGTGTTTGATCTTAATGAATTTAGTGCTCACTATTAATGATTTAGACGTTTTAAATAAATGAATATATTATAGCTGTACTATTTAGAAATATTATTGATGTAGGTTACCTAATAATTAACCCACTGTTGTTGTGAAGTTGATGTCAGTGCCTACCATCGAAATCAATCCATATATTTCTCAGTCTGGGAATGGAGTGCATGTTAGATGAATATATATATAAATATTATACAGTGTGACAGCCGCCATCTCTTTTCACGATTGGGGTGCAGACAAATTTTGTGTAGAATAAGCCATACATGTACCAGGATATATATACTCCATATGCACACACAAATATATACAATATTAAATAAATGTACATATGTATTATACATACAATACTAAACCGCCTCCATATATATACACAGAAACACGGCACACATGTGTCCCTTATCCTGAAAAAAAGGAGAAAAAATCAAGTAATTCTGCCATGTATCAATTTCTCAACTCAGAGTCTGACAGTGTTTGATATATTTTTCATGTTGCCTTGTTTTCGCTTTCCATTTAAGAATGTCCAATAAGCAACATACCTAAATCCATATAATAATAATACGAATATATCATAATATAAGCATGTTTTGTATATTATCAGGGAGGGGAAAGGAAAGAAAGAGAGGGAGATTGTAGTGTGTAAAACCTTCTTTGGCGTCTGACAGCTGTTACGAACTGTCGAAATTTGATTGACAGATGACGCGCCGCCGTCTTGGCAGGGCCTATACTAATCTATATAGTTTGAAGGGGTTTGGTTGCTACAAAAACAGCTCTTTCACAAATTCGCGTCTGATCCAGTAACAGGATAAGCCTCCTCGAAGCCATGTTAGCCTGAATCAGACTCCTTCACTGCGTTACTTTATTTGGTACATGCATGTGTGTATATAAATAAATATAAATATATATAATATGGATACCTACACTTTAGTATAAACATTCATTACATTATTGTGTGAAACTGTTTAAAACCTCTACTCGAAACGCATGTACCAAGTTCTTACTTTTACCTCTCCCCAAACTTCTCAGGGTGAATTTAATATACATAGCTGGCCAGATTGACTTGTATGATATTACATACCTAATTTATAATCTAATGTACTAGCTTTCGAAATATCACGTATTTAATTAGCTGCTCTATTTCAACATGTCAGATTTATTTAGCTCTGCAACTGACTGATTTCGACAGGATTTTTAAATAAGGATATTATATATATGTAAATCAATTCTAATAAGCCGACAAGAATCGTAGATGTATAAGTGTATGTGTAATTTATAGCTATCATTATTAATTTGCTTTAACATATTTTACCCTTCATATATGTATATAGTGTCCTTATATTGATTATGCATATCTTAATAGGTACATTTAACTTATGTAACATTTTCTAAAAGCTATATTTGTGTGATTCTATAATTTAAAACATTACATATTCAGTTCTATATATAAATTAAAAAGCAACAAATATAATTAATATAATTTTCAAAGTCAAATTAATACTCATTATTAAACACCAATTCGACATAAAAGTAGGAAGTACAATTTTGAAAGTTTTTAGTTATTTTTTGTTTACAAATGTCTCAATTATTTTCGTGATTATAAAGTTTGAAATTTAATCATTCAGTGCCAACATATATACTTGTGTTAGTAGATTTCGAATTTGCATAAAAATAAAATGCAATTATAGTTGATGTTCAATAATCAATATGATAATTTAAGATAATTTAATTACATTATTTAATGGAATATTTGAATATAAAAACTGAAAAATGAAATTGATTTTGAAGGTATAATTATTCTGTCTATATAGTTAGGAAATTTAATAATTAAAAAGTAACAAATCAAATTAATCTAACTTTACTTAACTTAAATTAAGACACACTATGAAACATTAATTCGAAATTTTTAATAAAAGTAGCAAGTTTTTAGCAATATATAGCAAGTATAGCAAGTTATTCTGTCTATATTTAGTAAAATTATTAATTACATTTACTATTTATTATAATTACATCTAATATATTATGAAGAAAATCTGTTTGATTTTGTAAATAATTAAAATAAATGTATTTTCGTTTATTGTTTACGGAGACAACTTTTTTTATAGCTATATATATTATTTATAGTTAGTTACTTCTATTATTTTTAATTTTTTACAATATTACATTTTTACTTTAAATTATTCATCTATTCATATAATTTTAAAGTATTTTTTATGAAATAGCGTAAAAATTTTCACAGTAAACATAATTAATAATTGTTTATGTTATGTTACGCTACGTTACGTTATGCTTTTTAAATGACATACGGGAAAAGTTATAGTGGTTCATTTAAAATATATTTTCTTTTCCTAATTTAATCTTTAAAAAAATCTCAGTTCGGAAAACTCTACGAAACATTTTGTGTGGTGTCACAAGAAGAGTCACCTCTAGGCTCTGTCCAAGTCATACTTATACTCTCACTCTTCTTATTCAAATGTTCCCCTCGATGATCTTAGGTATCCACTGAGAGAACCTATACATAGTGTCTATGATATGCCGTGAGCTATTAACCGAATCTTATTAAAACATAAAGCACTTCAGCGGCGATGTCGCCGACAAGCGAAAGTAAGTTGCACTCAATGTGCAAAGCGGAAAACAAACGTACTGAATTAAACGACCATGAGAGAAAGAAAGATTGATACAATTATGAAGAGAAAGTAGATGGCTATAGCAAAAGCTACATACCCTTATTGTCGAAGCAAAAACGTAGTATAAATATGTCGTGTGACTGCGCAGCAGTGCACCAGAAGACATTTCTGGAGCTTGCCCTCAGAAAAGCATTTGCTTTCTACAAAAGACCGCTGCTGACTTTGTTACATTATATACTTGTACTAGAAACAAGAGTCGTATAGTTGTATCGGAGACCTCTTCACTTAAAAAGCATGTAATATAACGTAGAAAGTTCAATGGGTTCTCGTTTACGTTCAGTAATGTAGTGTAGTTAGTTGTAGGACAGTTAAGAGACTGTATAGTTGAACTCCAAGGATCGAGTACCCAATTGAAGTGGATGACTGCAGAGCAAACGACTCTTTTTGATCTTTGTGAAACGTATGTATATCCAACTTTTGACTTTCTCTATATCTCAAAGAAGATTCTGCTCGCGAACTCCATCCTCTATCTCGAAAGTACCAATGTGTGATTCATTCATTGTAATTTATCTTAATGAATTGTAGTTGTGGTCTGTAATGCACATACAATACACAAATATATAGGATCAGATTAACAACAGCATATAGTCTATTGTCAATATACACATATAAAATATGTACACAAACAGACAACTTTAAATGGACTATAATTATGACTTTGTTTAATAGTCTTAAGTTATTTTTTTAAATTATTGTCTCAATGGAAAAATAATGATGCACAAAATGTTTTAAAATTAGAAAGTAGACAGTTACATTTTCTAATAATTCATATTTGTTTAACATTTAAAAGTTAATTTCTACAAAATCTCACTTTTTAGTACATACATGAAAATTTCATTTCAATGGTATGTAAAAATTGATTTATGGAGATTAATATGATATATATGTATGTGTTCAGAACTGTGTGTTTTAATGAATTATGAATCTTTAAACTTTTGTAATTGTTTAATGGTTTAGTTTTATTTAACGGTCTAATTCTGTCAAATGAATAATAAATTAGGTATGGTACAACTATTATTACTACTATATTTATTTATATATACTATTATAGTGTAGTACTATTATATTATTCACTTTTATACTAAAAAATTCAAATTCTATAAAAATGATAATGTTAAAGGTAGTTTTTATTTTAAAATAAATATGCAATATCTGCTTCAAGTTGTCTTGATGATATGTCTGTGATAAAGCTTGTTTATTAGAGAATACAACATGGTTGAATAACATTGTATTGTATTGATATTTTTCTTTTTTAAATTACACAACATAAATTCTCATTTATATATTTATTATAATTTCTATAACTACAATGTTTTTTATTAGTGTTTATATCAATAATAAATATCAAATCAGATCAATAATAAAAAAAAAATTTCATGAAAAAATTTCATGAAAAAATTCCCAATATGTATAAAACGTCTAGAACAGTTCAGAATAGATAATGTATACAATTATACACTATAGCGGCGGAACTGTGTGGTTGAGTGAGGGGCACTAATAATAGTACACGGCTCGATGAGGGGCTACAGCCCCCCCCCCCAATCGTGAGGTTGGGAGGGGGGGGGGCAGAAGTATCTTTCAGTCCCCACAATGCAGACACACGTAGAATTATATTTACATGCATTTATCTTTAATTACATTTAAGATACATAATAAAAATTCATTACTAGGATGTATTAAAAACTATGTATAGGTATATGCCAATATAACAATATAAAACTGTTTAATGTGAATTCGATTATACAATTATTTTTTTTAATCCCAGACTAGGGTACATTTTTAATTGATAACTATTTTTCCACAAATTAATTTCGGTATGCACATGTTTGGTTATGTATACTATTATAAGTTTATCATTGCTAGCAATAAATTGCCAGTCTTGAAGCGCCAATATTATTGTTTGAAGGCCAATGCATATACCATTGTACCAAGGTATTTCTTATAAGCTATTAAATTAATTTTAGTTTTAATAAAGAGAAAGAAACATTATAACACGGATTACATGCATTATTTCACTGAAGGGTAACTACTCATAATTGAGATTTTTAAATTACAATGAAGGTAATTATAATTAAAGATAACCCAAATTGACTGCTATTTGTCATTCTATATAAAGCTACCATTTATTCTTTTTTAATCACTTTGACATAAAATATAAACTTGACTTCATGAATGCCTTTGTTATACCAAACTATAACACAAGTTAAGATATATAAGTGTATTGGGAGTTACCCAATGAACCTTCTTAGAAATAAATTGGCTTGGTGAATTTGAGCCTCGTCACTGAGTCTCATTAATATAATTCAGGCACAAAAACTGGACATTTCGTACAAAGCTAAATAAATATATTTTTAAATACGATATAACACAATTTTACGTCTACTTTTATGTATATTATCAATAAAATTGAAAGCCGAATCTCAACGTATTTAAAAGTTGCAATATTATCAGATTATGGATTTCTTTCACATTAAGAATTTAGATACAGTTTTAATAAAACTTCTCAACAAGACGTCAACTATGATTGAATTGGAACTAAAATATCAATCAAAGCTACTAATTTGGGTTACTTAACACGAACGTATACATATATACAGGTAAGTTAAAAAATAGTCAGTGAATGTGTTGGCTGTCATTGACTTCGGAAGGAGCCTAATATAAGCTGGTAACAGTTTACGTCCAATCCTGGAGCCAGTATCAATATTGTATTCATCGCTTGATACAAATGAGATGAACCTAGCAAGGTTTGATAGTACTTACCTACTTCTAGAACACAGGAGTTACTGGGGATATATCGCACATCGCTTGATTAGTTTCGCTTTGACTAGCTGTCATAGCAAGCTTGAACGACGTCCGGCTGAAGATATTGATAGTATTTGGAGAGTGACTTTTTACTTATTATACCTTGAAGTGTTTTCGAGAGTGAGAAGTCACGGTGCTGACTGGATGTATGATTTGTTCGGCGGACGACATTCTGCATTTAACTTCGCGGTTGACAGGATTCTTGACGTAATGGATTAGTGGAGTATGATGCGATTGAGTGCTGTTTGACTTGTCTGATGTGTTTTGAATAAAGCTGATGTAAAATAAAACAGCATTCAATTTATTGTTCTATGACCTTTTTATACGCTATTTATACATTTCACTCTTGAAGTCTTAAACTTTGTTTAATATTTAGAAACTGCAATACCAATAAATTTTATCACTTAGGTATATATATTTTAAGTTTGACCTATGCATGGCTTCATATAATGAAATAATCCTTTACTTTGAATTTATATTATTTTGTTATTTTTAATGTCTTCAAATTAATAATTACCATTAAGTATAATTAATGTTTTCAAATTAAATCACTAATTTCAAATAAAACAAAACAAAACAATAAATTAATTATATATACATAAATTAAGTAATATTAATATTATTAATTATGTATATTATTATATAGTTGTAGTTATATTGTATGTATTTAGTAATATACCTATGTTTACTAAGTAACAGATGAAATTTACATATTTTTAAAAAGTATTTATAGTAAGTAATATTTAAGTAAATATCTACATTTTAACAAATATTTCAGCCAATTGTTTATATATATGTATATTTCAATAATAATTTATAGTAAATTTAAAACTATTTAAATATAAAGAAAAGTATCGGTAAATTATAATTTCATATATCTAGTCACTTTTTTAATATTGGAACTCAAGTCATGATGCCCTGTGTTTTGCATAGCAATTATAAGGCTAATATATTTAGAGAATTATATACATACATACATTATATCGGTAAGATTTATTAACGAATATACTAAAATACCTCGTGCATACTTGCTGAAAACAACTCTAGTCATGTACAGCATAAATTAACTACTCTGACAGCTTTTCGGCACTGGGATGATACATTGTGCCTTCAATAGATACGTTTACATTCGGTATAGATATACATGTATAACACTCTTTTTAATGACAAAAACGAGCAAGCTGTCAAAAGTTTTGGTTACAATCAACCAAAATTCAGAAGAACACAAACTGTCTAATAAGGGGCCTTAGACGAAGCGTACCATGAAGGATAATTACAAGATGCTTGGCTAGACTTGGTTGATCGCTTGTCTTGAAGTGCACTTAAAGCTCCCGGCCTGTGTAGTTTGCATTTTCTTTACGATCCCCCTTGGAAATGACTAATTATTTTGCTTATCTTGCTGAAAAATATAATTTGTGTCTTAAAATCCAATGTTTCGTTACTTAGAATTTCTTCTTATATAGTACTTTTAGATAGCTGTAATCAATCATAATACTAAAAAATGCTTAGATTTTCGCTTTTAGGATTAGTACTGTGAAGGACATAACTATATACGTATAATATATACATGAGCATACATATCTGTTATCTGAAAATAACTTTCAAGAAATTTTAGATACTGACAATCAATGACAGTTTGTAATTTAAAAAAACATAAAAATGGCGAACATTGTATTATTAACTACTTGTAGATAAAAGAAAACAGTAGTATGTCTTAAAACCGACTATTATAACATACGTTTGACAGATTCTTTGATATTTGATATTACGACTATTTCTTACAAAATGCCTTTTGTACCCGTAAATATATAAAACTTTTAATAAAAGTAACTTAAAAAGATAGTAAAATAAATTCCATAAAATGTCGCATTCATTATAAAGGTATAGTATATTTAACAATTTAATATAAAAAGATGAATTAATTTTCTACAATTTGTTTGTAATATTATAATTTTAAAAATTTGAAGCTTTGTTGATATTATTATACTTATAAGAAGAATGTTATTATTTGTACTATTCATACATATTTGCCTCAGCTGTATCATAATAATTGTTAGAGACTATTACAATTAAAAAGGTCAAATTTGACAGCAACTTTTAAGTATAGATAAAAACAAAACTGCCAAACTGTAATTGAAGTTATCTTATAAAGAGGTATTTAAATTTAGCATAAGCCTAACGATGACAGCTTGATTTATACAATTTTATTACTAGGGGGAGGAGGAGGGGGTTTTCTTTCATGAAGAAATTGTTTGTCTAATTACTTGATTTTCCCAGCACACATTTCAACCTTGGCGCAATTGTTTCGTATATGATTTCTGATGTAATTATTCGCATTTTTTTATGAAATTGCTATTAATTATTACAAACTGCCGACCTGTCCAAACTGTTTTATGTCAACACATTAATTCTATAATGCTTAATTATAATAAAAATAATAAAAAGCATATTTTTGTAAAGTGCCACATATTGCAAACAATGTCTGCAGCGCTGTAAATACAAGTGGGAAATAGTTGAATTTTGTACAACAAATAAGTAACGAAATAATAACTTCAAGTTTATATTTAAGGTTACTCATTTTTCATTATGCAGTTTTCAATATTGTTGGCTTAATAAAGCGAAAAATATAGCAATTAATTCCAAATATAATAAGTGCTATATGTTATAAGTTATTATGTGACAACTTGTCACCAACTATAAGTTATTATTGAATCAAATTTTACAAGAATGTTGTATATAGCCTATATTTTTTTTTATAAAGTTATCATTTGATATATTATATTATCTTAATGATTCAACGCTTTCATTCATTAATTTTTATATTTATATATTGAAATATTGAACTATTGAATAAATAAAATAATAAACAGTAACAAATATAGTTATTCTTTATTTGATTATATACTTTATATATTAATTAATGGAATATAATTATTACATACAATGTTTTATAATTATTACATACAATATTTTATAATTTATATACTTTATATTTAAATGGACTTTTAAAATGATTATGTAAAAAAACGAGAAGCTGTCATTTTAAATGCACAATTTGGTGTGAAGAAGACAAAATAAAGATAATGTAAGAATTGGGTAATAGTGTATTTAAAAGCATGATAAATCTTGAAGTTATTAGCTACATAATTATGAATAAGGGATATATTTTCAAATTAAGTAAAAAAGTAATTAAAAAATAATTAAAAAGCACTTGCTGCGGTATAGAAGTTATTGTAATATTTCGCCAACTGGCCTAA
>JAYRBW010129690.1:0-16141 GCA_036023295.1 Invenusta paracnida
GTTGAAATCCTAAGCATTTACTACGTAAATTGGTTAGTTTTCCGATCTAGGTTAACCCTGACTAATATCTATGGTATATACACACACCTAACCGAATTACACGAGGCCTCCATCTTTTGTGAGACGTTAGAGAGGGTCTATCTAAACGTATCTTGGCCTTCACTACATTCTTAAAGACTGAAGTTATAGTATATTTAGCTGACATATATAAAATAATTGGATATTTTGAAAATATAATTTGATTGATACTTGTTTGTTAATATATTAATTTCTAATCTAATTTCTAACAATAAACTTAATTTCAAATTTAGCATATGTATGCATAATAAAATCTTTTCCGAAGCGACAAGGACAATTTGACACTCAAGTGAATTTAAAAAATGTACATATAATATACCAATAATTATATTTGATAAATGGTATTAATTGAACTAATTGGCATTTGCATTCAATAATATATTCCTGCTTGAAAAAAACCCCGAAATTTTTATCAGAAGTTAATTATTTCGTTGTCGTTATTTTTTATTTAATTTAAAAGGCATTGATAATTCATTTTTGGGTAATTAAATGACGAAACGCTATAAAAGCTCAAAAATAGATTGGGAACAATAGAATTAAAAGCGAAAGAGTTAATTAAAAAGGTGTTTTTGGTATTTGATATATATTTTAAATTGACATTTTTTTCTTACTTTAATATTAATATAAAATTTGATATTTTATGAATTTATATAATTTCATTATTTGATTAAAATATAATTATCCCTGGATGCACAAAGTCAAAAGAAAATAAATGAAATGGGGTTATAAAAAATTGTTATCCGGATCGAGCGCTTCAGTCTTAACAGTCTTCCTCAGCAAATAAAAATATTAATAAAATTTAACCAATTTTAACCAATCAATGTAAAAATATAACAGTCAATATGAACTTACTAAGTACGGTTTAATTGATTAAGGCTATGAAAAATATCATAAAAATATTGATATAACTAAAAAAATATGAAGACAGATTTTTAAAAACACATACTCACATAAGAATGGCAATTTGTTTACATAAATTAATAAATTTCAGTTGTAATGTTTATCGCGTAACCAAATTAACTCATCTGGTCATTTATTACATTATCTGTGTAAGCTTGTGTAGCTGACATGAACGAATATATGCAATTAAATTTATATTATTAATAATGAGTTTTCTAACTAAAAGCTTTACTGAAATAATTTTTTTTTAAATTTGCTTCTACTATTATTCATTTAACAAATGCTAATTACAAGACATATATACGAATAACATATTCATGTATTAATAATTTAACAAATGCTGATCATGCGAATCTCACCAGTTTAGTCAGCGAGTAACGTTGTGTCACTCTAATTTTTACCCCAACTAATATTGTAGTATTAATGGTTGTATTGTCTTTCATTAAAATTGAAAACATAAATGAAAATGACAAATCTAACTCCGTCATAACCTTTCCCAGTGTTTCAACATTGAAGTTAGGCAAGACTTGGTTTCCAGCGGACATCTTGTAAGCTAAAATTAAATTAGATATATTGCATACAAAATAAATTGCGACAATTTTTAAATATTTAAGGTTATTCAGACGAATGTTTATCATATTTCAAACACACATGAAATAAACATTATAAAAGCGAATAATGTTATGTATATCGAAATATAATTAAATAAACTATTTTAATCCAAAAAATAAAAGCTGTAATAATAATTACACAACATTTACAGGTTACAATTTTTCTCCCAAATAATTTAATATATCATAGAAAATATACCATGGTATGCACATTCAAATATTATATATTTAAGAGATTTTATTTGTTTCCATTCTGTAGATAGGATTGGCTACATTTACCAATAAACTGTTTCTAGCGAATGGCATCAATATATTATCTGTATGCCTTGTCTCGCCAAATATTCACATATAAAAATGAAAGTGAAAAGGATATACATATAGTATTAGATATTATTCTGGCTTATGTATGTATAATATACGATTCCATCTAACTCCAATTATAATTTTCTGGCATGGTGATTGATAAGAGGAACTAATAATAATAATTTCTTATCAATCACCATGCCAGAAAATAGACCTCTCACGCAAATACTCAATTCCTGACGCGTTTACGTTAACCATCACTATGGCAATACATCTGATAATGGTTAACGTGGCAAAGGATTGAGTAAAAGCGCAACCGGTGGTATATTCTCAATTACAAAAACATAGAGACTACTGCTTGCTCTTCGGATTATTTCTTGTCTGTTTGACCACTCTTCTGATCGCTCTCAAAATTGTTTTGAAACCGACTTCCGCAGACAGACAATACATAATCCGTAGAGCAAGCAGATAGTCAATATGATTTTGTGTATGCTGCTTTTTGCGACTGGTTCTTCTCCGCCGGTTGTGCTTTTGAGGACTCCTATAAGCGCCGGTTCTAGCGTTTGGATGCAATGCTTCTATCGTCTCAGTTTTGGACTAAATCCTGGGAGTAAGAGACCGTTATCCGTTATAGATAATAATGTATAATATAATAAGTATATTATGTCCAATAATTTCTCATAAACAAAAATATATTATGACAATTAACTGTCTCATTAGCCCACTGATCATTTTTAGACGATTTCTAAGTTTTAGAGTAATCATCTGTGTCGTTAATGAGATATAGTAGATTAAAGTATAGTTATTATTTTATATTCTATAACATATATAACTGAATATATAAGTTTGAAACGTGATGTATTTACTTATCCGATAATATTATCTTATTAAAATATAAAATACAAGAGTAAATCCTGTATTCATTAAATTGTACAACTTTTTTGTCACAATTCTTCCTTAAAAATATGCACACATAGTTAAATATATAATCTAAAATGAAAAAATCAAGGCAGAATTGTTCGAAATGTGTAACTGGAATTGTAACATTTTAATGTATTAATTATCAAAAGCATTATTGTAAAGTATAATTTTGTTTAATTAAAATTATTATACAAATACTTTATTATACATAATTGAAACACGCTCTGATATAAATGCAAGAAAAAATAGATGGTTCTTCTTCAATAATAAATGTTTTTCAAGAAAATAGTGCTTGCAATCTTTTTGTTTTATAGTCCTATTTACTTTATAGTGAATACTTCGAAACAAATTGATGTTAAAATGCCTATATTGGAAGAAAAATGCAATTTCCAGTGATTTTTTGGTATATTACAGGGGTGTTTAGTTTAAAGTCACAAAATATTTACTTAAGGTAAGAAAAAACAAGCACAGAAAAATGAATAGAATACGGATTTTAACTACATTGCTAAACATAAATTTTAATAAGAAGTTTGTTATACAGTGAATATTTTGATTTTAAATTATGAAATCTGGTTTTAATCGGCTTACAGATATAATCTTTAAAACCCTGAAGCATGAACAATGATGTGTTTGTCAAAATAGTGAATAAATTCGATGACTGCACTGCTTTTAACTATATTGTCATAGTAGGTAATACATACATAGTAATTTAAGATTTGTATTAATATTACACTAATTACACATCCAGTGAAGAAGCGTTATAACGATTAGTTTAAAAGATGCTAGAAGCTTTAGTGAGTAATGAGAATAGGCCTATATTTGACTTCAAATAAATCAGGATAAGTGGCAGTCAACATTTTAATTTTGATATCAACATAAACGTGAAGAACTTGGTTTCCAAATCCACATAAATTGGATTTTTAAAAGGCATCCATATGCCTTTAAATGCCTTTGAATCAAGTCAATTTTAATTCAAGATGTTTGAAACTGTCAGCCTTCTTGATTGATATCAAAAACAGTTTTTTCGGGAAATTGATCTTTGCGGCAGAGCCATTGTAATTTTCCACCAATAAAGCCGAATCTTTGTCTTCCCGAACTATATTTTAGGAAATATAAGGAGTGAGTGATTTTAAAAGTACCATGGAATAGGTGCATGTCCTAATTACCTTTTTTATATAGATTATATAGATCAATTATCTATAGGCAGATAATGTATGCACTATTTATTAAAAACAATCAAAAGTTGTCGCTAGCGTGGCGAGAATCTCGGCACACCTAACAGATTTGTTTAGCTTGCAAGAATGAATCTCGGCCCTTAAACAAAATCATTGACTCCCGAGAATTTCGATCGTTAATTATTTGTATGCAAAACGCAATTATGTGAAACACAATTATGTGAAACGCTATAAGACACTATATATGTATATGTGCCGAATAATTAACAATGTATACATTTTAACTGCGAGCATCATTACAACAATTAATTCTTGCTATACCTTTTTATATAAGTTTCATCAATGAACTAGGTTTCTTCAAAATTATTTTTACATTTTGTACTTGATCTCTTTTTTTGACTTTCATTTTAATTTGTGACTCCATTTAGTTTTTCAATTATTATCAAGTATAACTAACTGTTTGTTTCCATCTTTTTACAAGTGTTCTATATCCTCTTCGACACTCAACTACGCTCCACGAGTGTGGACCTATTCAAAACCAAAATCTTCTCCCAAGTTCCGAGAAATCGTGTTAGACCGATTTGTCCAACGCGATTTTTCGGAACTTGGGAGAAGATTCTGGAAGCTTCTTTAAACGATCCAACTAATTAATAATTAAAATCATTTATTGGTTGTTTCATTTGAAGGGGAGATAGGTTAGAGATAAATTACCTATATAATATACTTTTTAATATTATATCAAACTGTATATCTGTTAAAACATTATGAAATACAATGATAAATGTCAAAATCAAGTCGTATACAGTAGATGTAAATAGTTAGGTGCTTGTAAACATACTGTTTTGTAGTGTAAAGAAATATAACATATTATGTATCTTATGAGTAGGTACAATGTTAAATAACAACAATCAATAATTCGAAAATTATGAAAGTGTAAACTTATGTTGATGTAAACTGTTTTCACCAGCTTATGAATTGTTAGTGTTAAAATGTGTACTTTTATTTTGCGCATCAAATGTTGTATCTTCTTAATATAGTACTGCTGTTATTGAAACTTTAAATATTGTTATTCTCTCCCTCATGTTAATACATCAATAAAATTTAATAATTCAATTCCATTTATGTCGGTTATCTTTATTAACGCTTAGTCTTTATATCACTTCTCGTATTAATTGTATCTAATGGATCTCAATCTAAAACCTCTTGTATTCATATTTTTTAATCTATGTACATATAATTTTATACTAAACTTTTTCAATATTCTTTATCAATTGTATCTCTGCGTAAATCCACTTTTTAAGTTTGATGTTGTACAAATTTACTTTCCATCTATCGCTTATTATTGTTTTTCTATATTCCTTCTGATTCCTTTTTCTTTCTAAATTAACGCTTATTATTATTATAATGTAAATATTCATTGCTATTTGTTGCTTAAACATTACAAAATTGATGTCTTCATTGTTGAATAAAAAACATAACACCTTCATCAAAAAGCTTATATTAAACAATTTTTATAGGGCATGATAGATCATTCAATATAATTCTTGAAAAACACCATATTTTATGCTTTGTATCTGGGTTTGTTTTTCTTGAAGTTGAATGTATTGTTCAATGATTGATATTGTTATAATGTTTATGTATAAGATGGGGAGAAACATTACAAGAGGAATTTTAATTATAACTACACTTCGAATTTATGGCACCTAATGATTAAAATTACAAAACAATATTTAAATTCTAAAAATATGATATTGATAGCTTATATACAATGTTAATTAAAGATTGAATAACATATTTTAACTTGTGTAGAGTTATAAGATAATAACTACAACTTTAGTTTTATTGGTTTTACTAATCACAACGCTATGTGAAATTCAATATTTTCAAATTAAAAATAAATAAGTTTGGTTATACGACATAATTTTAATTGTGTCAACACACTGAATAAAAAGCAAATAATATCATTTTAATGTGTGTTAGTTAGAAAAGAACCAGCCGCTAGTTACACGTAATTATTATTAAAAATATAATTAAGTCAACAAATTTAATTTGTGATAAATTTTTATAATATGTATAAAGAATTTACATTTCAAAATGTTTGAAAAGATATTTATAAAAATTGCAATATTAAACAATGCTAATATATATTTATTTTTATTAAACGTTGGATGCAAAAGTACATACTCATAGTGATTAACATTAAATATTATATTAATATGTGCAATTAATATTCAAAAGATATATCTAAACAATTAAAAATATTAATTACAACTAAATTTATTTAACTTTCAAAAATAATCTAAAGGAAAAATAACTCTTCATAATAATTTTAAGTTATCACATAAATTAGTTAAATAGATAACTTGTTAGTTATCAGAAATCCATGAGACAGACAAAATAAGCTGATATTAGTGCCGTAACCAAAATTTTCAAAGGGTAGACGCATCATTTGAAAAGGGCACCATTTTATTTAGTATTTTTTAAATACCCATGTTTTCAAATTATACCAAATAATTCTGAAGGTGGGGCATTGGAGTCACGTGCCTCAAATGCCTCATGCTAGTTACGGCACTTGATAGAGAGCTGATATTGGCGAATTTGTATAAATAACCTTACCTATATGTATATTTTGTACTTTCACTGCTATCATGACTCAATAATGTAACATCATATTACACTATCGATTATTGTTAGAAAAAATCGAAGTGAAAAAGCGTGTATGAAATACTTGGAAATACGTTCTGTTATACATCATTTAAAACATTTAATACAAACATTTTTTAGTAAAAACTACTTATCAAAAAGTGTTATATATATATATATATTCCACATTACCATTTAGTTGAGTAATGTCGAGCACTTTAAAATATTATTAAACGTGATTGAATTTTATAAATACAAAAATATGTAAAAGTAAATAAATTATAATAGTTAATACATATAAAAAGCATTTTGATGCAATATATCACATACTTCTTTCAAACCAATAATATTTATAGGGCACATCGATAAAAACAATAGTTTGTAACTAAACGTATTCCAATTTTTTATCATAACAAGTATTAAATTAAATGTAAACTTTATAATAAGGAAAAATAAGTTTTAAATCAGTTATAAATAGCAGCCACCATTTTCTACTACATTTTCCATGTGTTTGTTTCATCATCTCGTTGAGTGCTCTGCCCATGTGATTCTGCGTCAAATGTGGTAAATGCTACAACAAGACAATGCCCGCCCTCATGTGGCTCAAGCAACACTTCAACATTTTGAAGAAGAGAACATCCGCTTGCTTCGCCAACCACCATATTCGCCTGACGTGAATCTATGTGATAGGTTTATATTTTCGCGATACGCTGTGAAACCGTAAACAAACCACTTGCTTTTTGATTGGCTACAAGGAGGCCGGGAGTAAACAAAGGGAATTCCTACCACGTGTTGTATATAAAATGCTTCATATATTTATAACCTTTATTTTTAAGTAAAAAATAAAAATGAAGTACTGCTCCGTGTTTTGATGTGAGTCAGGAGGTTTCCCTGGATATGGCGTTTCTCTTTATCGCTTTCCTAAAGACATAAATCGGCGTAGGCAGTGGTGTGCGATGGTCAACATAATTAAATGTTTTTAATTAGAGATAGTGGTTTATAGCAATATAGACACGCGTAAAATAGGTAATATATGTGAACACACATGTTTATATCTATATAGACATGTGTACAGATGCTATTGATGAGATAGTATACATCTAGAAACAAAAAATTCATATTGTAGTGTTATAAAATAAGCTTTCATAAAGATTTAAAAAGTTATTTCTCTCTCGCTTCATTTGCCACTAAAGAGTTTTTATATTAATAATGAACTTGAAGTTAAGTGATAGTATCGGGCAGGTAGATATTTTATAGCTTTTTAATTATACATAGTGGCAGCATCAGTAGCATATTTCATTAAAATGAGGATAAATATTGTAAACAACTCTGACCTTTTCTATTTGGTACTAAAAGATAATAATTTCCGATTGAAGAAATAGATTATATATATATTTATATGTATGGATGTTAGATGGATACCATATAGTATATATCAATAAAATGTGGAAAAAACATGTGTTGTTGGGTGCCAGAAGAAAAGAGGTCTTTCATACAAAAGATTGAATTATTAGATATGCAGCCCTGTTATTCTTGAAATCTGATGAGATAGTGTACATCTAGATAAAAGTGTATATTGTAATGTTATAAAATAAACTTGTTAATCTTACATAAAGATATAAAAGGTAATTTCCCTCTCGCTTCATTTGCCGCTATAAAGACAGTTTTTTAAGTGAACTCTGCATATAATATATCTATACAATTTGTGATATCTGCATAATATGATGTATTATTTAATAATTATACCTACTAAATAGTGTTGTTGTTTTATATTATTAATATAGTATACATTTATATAGTATATAATTATAGTAGTATACATTTTATTACAAATTATATTTAATAAATTAAAATCTTAACTTTAGCTCATAAAAAATCTCTCTTTCTCTCTGTATATATGAATTTAATAATCATATATACAGATATAGTTTAGGTAAACTTATAGACATATTATGTCTTATTGTAGCACAAGAAACGGCATCAATACCTTCTGTGGATTTTATAATTACTGTTACTTTATAAGTTTTATCCCGCATAGATGCTTGAACATTCCCTAACACGTCAAAATTGTCAATGTCAACTTTAAGCACTGCCCGGCCATTAAAATGTAATTCTCCTTGTTGAAAAACTTTTAAATCATCCTTAAACAATTCTAAAATATCGCAAAGACTAATTAATGCCATATTAGATTATTCACAGTAAACTAGGACGGATTATAGATTGCATAGTAATAAGCTGTATAAGAGGTTACTATATAAAATACGTCACCACGTGGATTTGTTTAACCAATCAGAATTAGGATTTCCTTTGTTTACGGTTTTACAGCGTATTGGAAGCTATTGATTTTGAATCACCTGATGATATAGCAGAATTTCTGGATGAACATTTACCACATTTTACGCAGAATCGCATGGGCAGAGCACTCAACGAGATGATGGAACACATGGAAAATGTATAGTTGAAAATAGTGGCTGCTATTTATAACTGATTCAAAACTTATTTTTACTTGTTATAAAATTTATATTTTATTTAATACTTGTTATGGTTTGGCCTTATTATATCCTTTTGTAGACTATTGTGGCACTCAGCCTGCTAATTTTAGTCTATTATTGATTTCAAATTACTCTAGGCAGTGTTTTTGTAAACTGATTGTGGAACGTGCATGTCTGCCTTTCTTTGTCCAGGACGCGTGCGGTGATGATGGCAAGGAGCGAGCTCGAACTAAGCGGGTGGCCCAATTGGTTGTCAATTCGCTCAATAAATTCTACAGAGAGAACCGTTTTCAAACCAAGGTGACGATTTGCACTATAGTTGAACAACTATTGTTTGTACGCAATTTCCTGCTTCATATTATAATCAGGGTTCCTACGCCTCGGGGAAAACTCAGGGAATTTTGTGCTTTTTTCTAGAAAATCATATGAAACTCAGGGAATTTTTAAAATTAATAAAAAAAATTAAATAATCATGAGACAAAAATTAAATATTTTTAAATATTCTAAAAATAAAAATTATAAAATATAGAAATTATGATTTAAAAATGTTTCATTTAAAGAAAAAAATCAAAGTTGCATTAATCAAAACAAAAGAGGGGCAGCTAAATGGTTCAGTCTGAACTCGGAACAGTGCATTGCATTTCATGATTTCATAATTGATTTAACATATTTAAATACTTACCTAATAATAGTATTGTAACTCTGTATATACATAACGGTTATGTACTCTAAAAATCGCATGATTTCTTCTGTTTTCATTATCTGTTAGTACTACTGTTATTATCTGTTAAATGCGTAAATGCAACATTATACAACTTACATTCAAATTTATTTATTTATTCTAACTTTAAAAAAATATTAATTAACATGATTTATATAGTTAATAATAGTTTTAACACACACATAAAAATATACAGGGATGGGAATCCAAATTTTAAATCCAAAAAAATGTATTTAGGTTTTAATAACGAAATTGATTTGCATGATATTAATGCGATAATTCCAGACATTTAAGCAAAAAATCTGCACCTTCAACATTTTACTACAAATTATGTTAATTTGAAAGTACTTTTTTTATTCTAATATGGGAATATGGGCCTCCAAAATTTTGACTTCAGCGAATTTCTTAAATTGCTATTTCCATCCTTGAATGTATAGCAAATATGTAATCAATATAAATGTCCCGTTAGTTTTGTTTAATCTAAAAAAATCAGGGAAAACTGAAGGAAACTCAGGGAAACAAATTATGGAAAAAGCGTTGGAACCCTGTATAATATATATAAATAAGGAATGTATAAATAAGCTTTATTGAGTTTTATCTATACTAATACACTTGTTATTTTGATTTTCCAAATGTGTTCAGGACAGTTTTAAGGCGGTCGCAAAGCGATTTACCGAAACATTTACGCATCACGTCCAATTTCAGGATTTCACTGAAGGTAAGAGTGTGTTGGTTTATCCACACTGATGTTTCCGATTCTTTAATTAAGGTTTGGTTTGTGGTTGATTGAGATGTAACACACGTAGATATTACTATTTTATATAGTTTAAATCAGTAAATGGAATTCATTCGTTTTATCCGTACTTTAATATAATTTCACTGACATTGTCTAATTTCACCCTCATGGAAGGAAGTTTTATCGTCATTTATTATTTCATTGCTAGTTAAGTTTAAAAAAAATTAAAATATTTAGATCGAAACTGTTATGTATTATTTAACTAACTGATTGAGTCGTTGTTAAAAGCTGAAAGAAAGTCTGTTTCATATAATATATGAAACAGACTTTCTATATTATAATCTTACAATGAATAATTTATAAATTGAATTAGAATGCATTTCTTTATGTCCACAAAAAACAAAATCGTTAAACAGCTGGCAAGAATTATAATTCAGTAATGTTAATTTTATAATCTGTGTTTTCAGTATATTTTATAAGATTTTTTATTGATAAAAAATTAGCGCAGTACTAACAACAATTATCTATTGTGTATCCAATTATATGGTATTTGTTTATATTGAGGATACAGTTCATCAATGTATACAATCGATTTTGACAATTTAATTCAATATTTTTAATGTAATCGAATTAAAACAATAGTCAAGAATACGTCTATTCATATTCAATAAGTTTACACCAATTCAATGAATATATATATATTTGAAAGTAATAATTTAAAAATAAAAATATTTATTCTTAATATTTAGAGATTGTTTAATGTTTTCATCAATATATAATTGAAACATAAGGTCCATAGGCGTTACTAGTTCGTAATTTGACTCTTGAAATATGCCGTTATTATGCCATCATAAGGTTTGCTAATTTTAGTTCTAAGTTCTCGAAGCGTTTAACTATCTAATGAAGAGTAAAGTAGGTCAAACAAGTCACTCGACGTCAGAATGCTATTTAACTAACTTTAGTCCTCAATTCCAGAAACATTATTTTGCTCTCTACTAAATAGTTTCAATAATTAGGATTAGCTGATACTTCCTTTTAGGATTATTCAAAATGGGTATTATATGGATTTGACAGGTCAAAGATATATTAATATAAATTATACGCGCTATTTGACTTTATCGATAAAACATTTGAATATTTCATTAATTCTGAATCTTATCAAAAATACTGATTTCAAAAAGCAGCGCAAGTTTCATATTTTTATGTCAACCGCCACTTATCTGCACTCTCCTTTGGCCTACACTCGTCGAACCTATCGATTGGCTTTGTGGACACAACAATTGGCTTGAACGTGTGTAAAAGGCATAGTTGAATGGTTCCTTATCTGACAATCATATCCTACATTACAGAAGAATGACTTACTATGTATATTGATTCAGGCCTGAGAATTGTTCTCCGTTTGGAGGAAATTCTCCGTGGAAATTATTTTGGTCGTTAAATTTTTTGTTTGTTATTATTTCAAAGCTGTTGTAAAATTATATGGGGCCCATAAGGAAATTTATTTTCTAGAGAGCCCTATACTCTATCTTTATTTAATAAGAGTTTATGGTTAAGGTTTGTTATATTTTTTTATTGTAGATTAACAATTATGATTAAATTAATTTATATGCCTTATAATACGTTTGAAGCTATTAACCATTTCTTTACGGCTATAGGATATAATTTCGGCGAGAGGGGCCTTACAAAAACGCTCGACCATTCTCATGCCTGTTGATTATAACAGATGTTAACACTTTTTTGCCTTCTCCATATTCCATAATACATACATTTAAACTATTTTTCTGGAACTTTCTTTGTATTTTTCTTCGGTAAACTCGTGATCTACAAATACTTTTTTTTCTTATCAATTACATGAGCGTAATATTAATTTGTCTATGTTTCCTACACGCATTTGACCAAGTTAATTTGAGTGTTTGCACTTAATATTGATTGAGTGTCGCTATGTTTTTGTGTCCTTTAGCTCAGAAGAGGATCGACCATTATTTGCACAAACTATTCCTCGGTCGCAAGGACCCCATTTCTTCAGAGAAGGAAGTTAATTGGATCAAGCTGTTCCGCCTGTGATGCTCTATATATTTTGATTCTATTTTAAAGATTTAAGATTTTGATCTCATTAACGTGTCTTTCAGTAAATAAAATAAAACATTTGGGTACACGCTTAGTACATATCTGTAATCATGTATATATTATGTATTATATTAGCTACACATTTCCATATTATAATATAACGATGTATTTTTAAACACTCATTCTTCGTGATACCCTATTTCACATTATTCAACTTTGCTGAGCGTTATATTTTAAACTGGAATTGTAAATATATAACAATTAATTTCGCGTTAACTGTATGTAGGTATGTTAATTTAATTTAATGATGTATTAAATAAATAAATAAATGAAAACAGTCCACAGTAAATTGAAATACATTTAGTTGTACTGTCTTGAAACGTGCTGTGCGCTGTTAAACATATTTACTTGAATTTATTGTTGATTGCTTTTACTTCTTTATTTAGACATTCTCTGTCAAACTTTTTATGTTACAGTAATATAACTTGGAGATATATGTATATATAAATGCATGTTTATATTAACGATTAATTCATTATTTTTAAAGCATTTTAGTTGTAAGTTAATTCTAAAACTACCGACCGGTTATGGCTTGCATGTATGTATGTATAATACATTTATAATTAAATTACAATTCCAAAATCTTATTAGAATTAAGTAATATCGATATCTACCAACATGATTATATATTTACCCAAGTTGCCCATTACTATACTTCTTTTGGGGTACATCAATATTTGCTATAATTTAGTCATTAATTACTCGAAAATGAATTATTGATTCATTGTATTAAAATCGATACTTTTGATATAAAAAGCACTCCAACACGGTTGACAAGAAATGAAACCGGCCTTTTATTGTACATATTATTTATATTAACAATAAGTTATTTGATACTATGATCAGGTCGCATTTTAATTGTTGTACTGTTGAAGTATGCATTTTTTGATGTTACTTGAACGAAGTTGACTTTTAAAACGTACACCAAGGAAGTATGGATATTATACAAATTCGTGGTTTACAATTTGTTTTACACCCTTGTTCGTCTCGTTTTAATATAATTAGTAACTAACTGTATTCCGAAGTTTATAAAGCATTTTATCCACTGGTGTGTAACTGCACTGTTACTCGCTTGCTTTCCAATTTTTGGACGGCCGAAGCAGATAATTTGCGCTATTAGGAAATTAATTGTCAATAACAAAAAGGAATATCTCAATTCACGACACCTCTAATCGTTTTGAGGGCGAGTTACGTTATTTCAATAACAATTGGTTTAACATTTTTATTGCGCCACTTTTTGTAAAAAAATTATATCATGGAAATTTAGTTTATTGAACAAATTGGTTTTTATTATTTTAGTGAAGAAACGTTCGTAGATTTTCTTAAATTGTATAACCTTTCTATATATCCTAGCATCCTTATAAAAGCTCATCCAGAATTGAGTTACGCCGTTAATATTATAATATTCGATAAATTTAGTTTGTTAAAAATTTTTTAGCTCATCTCACTTGTATACAACTGCCATAATAAATGAAGCATTAAATATTTGTCTGATAACAAAAATAATCACATTAATAACAGGGACGTAGCAAGCTTTTTAAAAAGTGACGCACTACTTCGAGAGAGTGCCAAAAGTGGTACTTTAATAAATTTACAATAATGACAAAAAATTAATTGTATGCAATTAATTCAATTATATATATGTAATTATAATTAACTAATATAATATGTCTATTTAACAAAGTATAGTGTATAGTGTTGCAATGAACATAGTACTAATCAATTATTATCAAATGCTACAATGATTCGTCGAGGTCCATCATTTGCAAATTTGCGTATACAGGCATCATAATCAACTTGTTCGTGTCTGTAAATGTGCATCAGAGCCAGAGCTGTCATTTTTCATTTTGTTTCGAAGATACGTTTTTGCCTTCTCATAGTACTGAATGACCTTTCAACCGTAGCAATCGTTGCAGGTAATGTGATAAAGCTTTTCATTGCTGTGATGATGTTAGGATAATAGGAAAAGGAAATTGTATTGATCGTATCTAGTACATTGGCTGGCCTTTCTTCCAGTGGAACTTGTAACCAATAAGTTTTCCATCTTCGAAGTTCCGAATCAATCAACAGAGGATTAGGTAAATCAGCATTGTAGTGGTCCAATATATCTGTTGACCACTCAGTTGACTCCATTACACTTTTTGGAAGTAGCTCTTGTACTTTAAACAAAGTCGAAGGTGTTATCATTCTAGATTCCAATTCCGAAATTATATGATCAAGAAATGGTAAAATATTGCCCGCTTCCAGTATTGTTCAACTGAGTAACTCCACAGAAATAATGTACCACACAACTCAGTTGTGTGGTACATTATTTCTGTGTTGCTGACGTTTGGCTTGGCGGGGAACGCTTGGTACAACATCAACCGAATTTGCCATTTCTGTAGCTTTCTTGTAAATAAGGTTCCAATTATCGTGCTGTTGCGAATATCTTTCAGTGTTGTGATTATAATTTCGGCTGATGACTTGCTCGAATTAAGTCGGTGTCAATCTTTTGAAGAGATACAGACAATCCAGCAGTGTGTTGCAGTACTTCTTCAGCCACTACCAATGGAAGAATGAAGTCGAATCGTTCGATAGCACTAATCAAATCTCTGGCTTTTGTATCTCCAGCTTCAGATAAACTGTCTAATGCCGCAACAATTATTGAGAACCAGCTTTTGAAAAGAGTTAAACAATCCGAACGAGAGCTCCATCGATTTTCGCATAAACTGCGTAGCTTTCCACGTAACCTACGTACGTTAACTACTGTACAGATTTATGAATATACTACATTCATATCATCCTCTACTCAGTCTGCAGTGTATCAACTCTATGAATAACTGAATTGTGTGTATAAAACATTACATGCAATTACACAATACTTTCATCATCTTAGTTTACTCTATCTTGGACAGACTATCATTCATCAATATTGATTTAATATGTAGCTATCTACCTTATATACTCAGGCTATCTATGTGTTGAATTGCACATAAATAGATTAGGTAATAATCAGGAGAATAATATTATATAATAACAGATTTTTTTAATAACCTTATACATTTTTTTAATAACCTTATACATTTTTTTGTCTCTATTTAGGGGCGCCACCATGTTTTCGACTGGACGCACGTGCGTCTGTGCGTCCGGCTGGCTACGTCCCTGAATAATAGTACATAATTATTAACCTTCTAACTACCCCAAAAAATACAGTTTTATAATAACTATGTTTTGTTTTTAATTGTTTCATTTTTTTGTTTTAATCTTCTTATAAGAACATTCTAAGATTATATTCAATGCAAATTGTGATATTTATGATATAAATAAGCAAATATTCTCATGATTACAATTTACAATTATATAAGTCGTAAGGTATGGATGAGAAGCGAAATTTGCATACAGGGAACTTTTTGGTTCGCTGTAACAGTGTATATATTTATGAAAATACATGATTA
>JAYRBW010129701.1:0-16141 GCA_036023295.1 Invenusta paracnida
GTGGACTTCGATGTGTCACCTTGTTGGGCAAGCTTGCGAACTGATACTAAATTTAGCTAAGCTGCCTGGATACATTTGAAATGTTTGATTATTCTAATTCTACATTAAAACCAATAATGAAATAATAGATTTTCTCACTTGCGTTCTTTTTGGGACACCCTGTATTTACTATTATGTATTTCTGTACTTATTAAATTTACTTTTACATACTTCTATTTGTTGTATTTTAAAATACAGACTAGTTAAATTTATGAATAAATATTTAATAAATAATTAATGAATATGTTGAGAAGAAATAAATGTCAAAAAGCTTTGCTAATTTATTTTAAAATGATGCTGAGGTGTATTAACCTCTCAGTGTATATTTAGGGTTAAAAATAATTAAGCTGATTTCATTATATTTTCTCCTGATGTTTGTTTTACTGTATTATTTATTGTAAAATTGGTAAATTTTTGAATAAATACATTAAATTAAATTAATTTATATCCTGCATTAATTGTGTAAAAAGCAATTCAATTCAATTTATATTTAAATTTAAAATTTAAATTGTATTGATGTTGACATTTAATATTTAAATAAAATAGATAAAATTAGAAATTATTCAGTTAAAAATGATCAGAAAGTCAATTTGATTCGTAAAAAGTATAAGCATAACATATGGCATAATTTGTAGGATATAAGTAGGTATTATTTAGCATACAATAATATAGAATGTTTTATACAAATATAGTTAGTATAGAATAGTTATTATACGATAATATAAATATGCTTAGTTTATAAAGTATAACTCTGATATTTGATTAGATATTTTTTAAATCTATCTACATGTATGAAGATAAAAATGACAAATACGCATATATAATATTAAGTTATATTGCACAAAGATTGATTTATTAAGGCATTCATTTAAGTACAACTCTGTATTGTAAAAAATATTTACGTGAATTAAAAAGAAAATGAATAATTAAAAATAATAAATTTAATTTACCAAGCATGAGAAATTTAAATAAGTAAAAGTATTACTGCCTTGATCAATATGAGTTTACCGAACTGAAACAAGCTTAAATTATCTAATGTGTACACAAGGAAATAGTTAAAGAAATAATTGCATTGTATATGTACAGCTATACTGACATTTTTAGTTAGGTAATAGTAATGTGAAAGAATAATAATTCCATCAGAATACAAGCTGTGTTAGATTTACTTGAATCAAAGCTGATATCACATTTATAATAAAATTATACAAAGATATATAATTTTAGATTCTGCGTTACAATGATACAATAATTTTTTCTGTCCTGAAAAATGAAACCCGTTGAGTAAAATAACATTCTTCAAATTAAGACAACATTTTTTGCACAAATTTTAGTTAAAAATGATATGAATTCTATATGGGATGTACCCAATCTTCATAGCTATATCCGGTATTGTTTATCTAGATTAAATACATATTTATGTAAAAAGGAAATTGAAGAGGACAGTGTAAAGCGGATTTCATACGGATTATAAGACACTTGCTTTATTTAGCCGCGGAGTCACATGCTTTGAATTAATTGTAGATACAATATTATTATATTTAATATATTATTATACTTCATCTTTGCAAATATCTTAATTAAATTACAAATAAACATTTGAATTATACATACATTATCATTATCCTTTTGAAATATTTAAATTTTATTGTAAGCAAGATGAATATACGCTGTCAAAATAAATACTGCATTAAAATAATTTATATTAATATATAGAAGGTGAGATAATTTCCGTTGAAATGCTTTTATGTCAAACGTTTTATAAACATTTTATAAACTATTTATACAGGATATTCATGTCAAGTTTAGTTTAACTAATTGATTTGAATACTTGTATACATTGCTATTTTTAGTAAACAATTACATTTTTATGTTAGCAAAATCTTACAGGAAATACTATATGTATTTCATGTACACTAACATGTGTATTTCAGACAGGCAGAAGACTGTACTCAAATATGTCTATAATATAATATACTCGGGTAAACGATATGACAAATTTAATAATTTTTCGTATTTCTCATTTTTTTAAGAATTGCAAAGTTGGAATAATGCATTTAAGATATTTCTAACAAGGAAATTATGAATTTATAGGATAGAATTTCATAATTTGATCCCTATATATAATATGTATAGCAAAATTTGAATAAATATATAAATATATACACATATACATAGTTAGCACGGTATTTCTTGTACATATTTACATATTATATGCTACGAAACGGGGCTTTCTGTAAGTATATTTTATTATTCGTATGTACAGTTATGCAAGCTGTTTTTTATATAAAGGCGAATGATGTATTAAAATCATAAAGAGCAAGTTTATTGCATCAATTTATATAAATGTCATCTCATGCATATATTCTCTGTTACATGCACATATAGCTTACTCATCTTGCCTATCGTTAAATATATTTCTTATATATCGCATTATGTTATGGATATGAAAATAATTAGTATGACTTACAGATTATGCACAATATATTATTCAATTTAAAATTGCGATTAAGACATTGCCGAATGTATGTATATCAAATTTAAACGACAAAAGAAAGATGATTATCAAAATAATTTTTAATAGCAACATTTTCAATGTGTTGATAAATAAACGTAATATACATATAATATACAGTATTTACAAGTATTAGTGAAGTAATGAGCATTATCCATTCAACACAATATGAGTCATGAGAACCACAATAAACCCACCTTTCAAATATATGTACTATGTATACTTAGGTATATTACTGATATCAAGGTATAGACTATTTGTCAACACGTTTCTCTTAAACCACTTTATTTGCTTATTACATACTTTATGTCAAAAGTATTTGACTGTTTCTAGTGTATATGCAAAGTGGTATTTTAATACATTCGTGGACCTTGTAGAGTACTACTTCTTCTTGGTATATACTGTTATCAGTGGTTAGGCTATAGCTGATGAGTTCTAATAAGAGCGAAACAGTATTGCCCTTTGGCATCAATAATATACCGAAGTTGTATATTTGAAAGGTGGGTTTATTGTGGTTTTCTTGACTCAATTTATAAGTATATTATGCACCGGATTAAGAGTTTTCTAATATGGATTTAAAAGAAATGTTCTCTCGCTGTTAAATTTTGCTATAATAATCAATCCATGTGTTTTCAATGTAATTTTTACTCAATAATATATTTTATATATTTTATTCACCACATTTATTATATCGTGATATGGGAAATTTATTTAACACATTTGTACAAAATTACTTATATGTTTTATTATTATGAATACGTATAATTCCTACATAAAATCTCGTATTATAAACATAATTATTTTTGAATATGTATCATATATATGTACATACATATGTGTATGTCCAGGAGAATGTAGATATCTATAATTTATAACTAAAGAAACATAATTTAAATAAGAAATCAGAGGAAATTAGAGAAATTAATCCTTTGCTTATACAATACCATTACGTTATATATTAAAATAGTTGTATATTTAATCTCCATAAAAATATAAAATGTTGGTTTATACACTATATTGTTGTATATACACATATTGTATATATATATTGTTGTATACTATATAAAGTATATATATTAATATTATACATGCCCTTAAAATTAATTTTGAATAATATTAAAAAGAAGGTTAACAAGGTTTAATAAAATATGAATATGAGCATTAAAAACATTAAAAATCAAAATCAAAAACATTATAATTAAAGGCAAAATTTATAAATATAATAAATATAGGATTAGATCTAAGTTTTTATACAAATATACAAATATAGGTAATTGGAGATAAGACGTTTAGCTTTTGATTAAATGACATTTTACTATCAAAATTTAATATACACTTCAAACGATCATCATCGAATTTTTTAAATCACCTGATTTGTAATTTAGTAAGTATAGTAAAAAATTAGTTTATATGTATATAGTTGTATGTATATTTTAATAATTAATAATTACATATTTGTCTATCAATTTATATAAAAAATGTATGTAATTATAATATTAGCATTGTATCAATGTAATATTTCAGTATTTTCTAATGAAAAATGATTTTCTCCTGCCAATTTTCAGCAAACTGCTTATCTGGAATTTTCTCATTTTCTGAACATCCTTCATTGGGATCTAATGGTGAAAAATCCCATCAAGATGAGCAAGGGATACCGGGAGAAAAACATGGATTGACTCTAGAGGTAAAACGGCTAGCTTTGCATCTAACTAGTCATTATTTATCCCATTAACTCAACTTCCAGAAGAGTATTCATTTAACATAGTTTCCGTCGTTGAAACACCTTCCCAAGGGATGGTAATTGGTTTCTTCAAGTAATCGGTCATTCGTTATCTCAAGATTTCCTTTAAATGAATGAATTAGATGGCGTCTCTACTTTCGCAATAACTCATGAAACTAAGTTTGTTGTTCCCATACAAACATATATATGTATATACGTCATAGACAACCAAAAATCTTTATTTCTTACTAATGAGAAAATTACCTTTGAGGAGCACAACTCATTATCTTAGCTATTGCGTATAATAATTACCCTTAGAGGTGCTCTTTGCTCGTTGATATATACAAATGCCCTTTATTTCTAGTTTATATATACATATTATATACATTCAATTTTTAAGTTTTGAGTGTTATCACTGCGTTCTAGCAGTTTTGGGCAGTGACTTATAAGTATAGACGTGTAGACAAGAGCGCGGGTAGACATTAATGCGAATCCGAGACCGCGAATCCCAATGGTTTCCCCAAGGAGTACAATCCGGGATCGAATTAAAGGAGGAACAGTTAGCTGCCGATGAGATGAGAGAATAATAATATGTACGTATAAACTTAGACAACGCAAAGTCGATTCTTTTCTCAGCATAGTATAACAAATACTTGAACATTTTTCTCATGTATTATGTAGCTGGTATAAGATAACAAAATAAAGTCTACACTGTTTTGTTCACATCACAGTAGCGCTTATTCACACGCGAGTAGAAAAAAACTTAAAGTTAAGAATCTTTGTCCCTGTATATAATATTGCCCCTACTTGAATTCAATGTCTTGTACTTCCGATACGGGAAGGAAAGTCTTTCCTTTCACGTTGACACTGTCCATGGATGCGTCGCGTCGCTTTGCGAAGTGCCTCGTGTCACTGATATCAGTCGTTGTCTCGTCTAGAGTGTGGATAACTAATGTAGCTTTTAACATATCAATTTTATACCCTTTCAACTTGCATTCGATTTGTATCTATACTTCGCAGATATATTAGTAAGGTAAAAAATTAGTAAGCTGCTGGTCATATGACAGTGATAATGTTATGCAATGTAGGCGACCAGCTGTGAGACTGTTAGTGTGGTGGAACATGGATTTCCTGCAGTGCTCTTCATCCCGGAAATTGAAAAGCCATCATTTAGTTAAGGTAGATAATTCTATTGATATTTTATATTTCCACTGACTGCATCATGAGTTAGGAGATGGGATCTTTTTTCGACCAATGATTCATTGTTGTTTTCGGCATGGAGTAGAAACAACTCCAATGTGACTGAGTAGGATTACAATTATTATAAACGTCGAGAAATAATAACCTGCCGTAATTTTGATTCTCGTACAACTATATAGCAGTACATTATCATTTCAAATGAACTTCTATATTAAGGGTAGAAAGATTGGCTGTAATATTCATTTTATTTTTGAAGTAGAAGATGGATAAATGTCTGCTACAGGATCTATAATATACTCATACTCGTACCTATTACTTATCAGAGATCGACTCAATGAATTTTTGGTTCCGCTGAAGGCTTTTAGTTTCAGAATTGTAGATAGAATTAAACTCGTGCAGCAGCAACTAGTCCATTTTGTCAACTTCCCGTCTTCCCTCACGATTTCTCTTGTGTTCTATCAATTTTAATTTAGCTTTAGGTTAGTGTCATGCATTGGAAGTTGCGTGACTCTCTGATTAATAAATAGATTCAGTCAAGTTAATGGAAGTCAAACTCTTCAGTATACATTTGGGGAGCTGTTCATTAAACAACAGTAATAGCTCTAATTTTTAAACAATGATGTCCCGGGATATGTCTTTTGTTTCTCGTCTTAAAGGAGGTTTTACCAACGCGCAGTTTTGTCGTTGATCTGACCAGAAATATAGACGCAGTTGGATATTATGGAAAATGTGACGCTTTATTTGTTACCATATACACAGTTGTTCTATTAAATTTATCAACTATTTTTGACTAGATTAGGATATAATGAAAATTGATGCTACTCTTCCGGAGTAATCCGTTCTTGATATAACCAGTACAATTGTTTCAACTGATATTATTTGAGCGTAAAAAATGTTGACATAAAATGTCAATATAATATACCTGCAGCTTGTGTAACTAATTCACTCTAAATCTGATTCTCTGGTGTTAATAGAAGAAAAGTATTCATATATCAAAAATAATATTACTTTAATCTTATGTTGGAATATATAGAATCGTTTTACATATGTAATGCATATAATTACTAAAGGTTATATTTTTATTTCAGGCTTCTGGAATGTACCCAAAATCGAAAGATTATCATGGACTTATGACAGAAATGAAAATTGGTGCGAGACCTGTAACTCACCGGGAAAATATAAGTAAGTATATATTTTAATATTCGTAAATATAAAATATGATAACGATTTTAATTAATGTCCTCTTAATGATAAACATTTTTGAGGTATAGATAAAATATATCTTTATTCTCTACGAGAACAAATAAATATATTAGAACAAATAAATGTATTTATAACAAAATATACATAATATATACACGTAATATATATATATATATATATATGATTACAAATGTATTTAATTTTTTGAATTACTTCACTACAATATTGTTAATAGTATATAATTTTTATATAGGTCAAATAATTTCTTATAAATATACATATTATGCATATTTTATTGACATTGCTTATATAAATATAACCTGTGCTTGAAGAAAACTGATTTCTATTTAACATAATTAGTCCATTTTCATTTAAATAAAAAATTTGAAATAACTGTGTAGTATATATCTTGAAGTATTGTCTATGGCTATGTAGTAAAATTATTTTTTTGTTTTTTTAGAATTCAATCTGTTTGAATAATCATAATATTTATTTCAATATTATTATAATTTAACTATATAAGGAAAATATTGTAGTTCATTTACAATAACTAACGATGTTGTAAGCATTGTAAAATTGATGTCAGAGGTATTATAATTTATGCATGCATTTGCTAGATTCGTTAATCAATATAGAAATGTTAAAATATTACGTATATTGGAATATTAAAGATAAATTTATTATAGTTATAGGTAGCTTCGTATTTTTGTGATAAATATACAATAAAAAGAAACCTATTTATGCAATAAATCTAGAAAACTGCATTGAAAACTATTTATAAAAATTAGACAGCTCACAATTTACAAATATGCGTTCAATTATTTTCTTTGTTTTAAATAAAAATCATCCACGAGTTTCATCTATATATATACTAATTTTTCTTAACATCTAAATTACATATATTATATACATACATCATTTTGTGTATTATAATATATCATCATCGACACTATACATAACACAATTACTTGATAGAATATTGGAGCTTTTCCCATTTCTCATTTCCGCAAGGGTCGATTTCAAAAATTTATCTCGAGAAGCTTTGTCGACATCTATAGACACATGTCATAATTTTTGCATATTATTTCACTCCTGACTACTTGTTCTTACTTCCGTAGTAAATGTTTTTTCGTCATATTTTGATATAATAACTCCTTATATAGATAACGCATGTTTTCAGCTGTTTCATTCTCTTCCTATTCTCATAATTAAAATGGATTTTACTTTGACTCGATAAGCAATATACACCCAATTTTTCATAACTATTGTCTTTTTTGAAAACCTTTTAAACATATTTATATAAGCTTGTTAAAATATAATTCAAATTATACTAAAGGTTTTTGTTTTTCTAGATAAGTGCAATATTATCTATTGAAACTCAAAATATATAGGAATTAGATGTATTTCAGTAGATAAAGAAGTTTTAGATATGATTAAAGGAATTCATGCCAACAGAGGTATACGTTTTCTACAATTTATAATATTAGGATTTAACTCTTAGTATATGCTTATATAAGACTTATACGTGTAAAACAAATTCAAATAGTTTATAGGAAAGTACTTGCAGGTATTTTCTTTGAAATAACTTGCACATGCATGTATATAGATAGTTCTCAGATACACATCAAGAACATTATTAAAATATTGAAATACACATATTTGATTTGGTAAAATTACGAATAATTGAAGAAGGCTCATAAGCCCGAAGACATAAAATTAATACACAAATAAGCAAAACATATTTTTGCAACATTTTTAAATAAACATTTATGGAGATTAATTTTTTCAACAATTGGGGTAATTTTCTTTATAAGCATTATTTTTTAATAGTTATGTTCCAAACTTGCTTAATAAATGAAATAATAGACTAGTCACTCTCTTCTACGTTTTATCATAACAGATGTCCTTATTGCTTGAAGCAGTAAATAATCTCGTTTCAACAAAAGCTCAATGTTATACAAGAATATTCCGGATGCTTAATTATTATGCTTTTGCATTGTAACCTATAACGTTGATTTTTGTTGTAATATTGCACACATAGAACAATGTATCATCTTCCTAGTTTGCTATATAAGAGACGAGATGTGGCCGTAGAGACTGTTATAAGCGATGAGAATAGGAATAATAAAGACAGTTTTCATCGGTTGTTCATGGATGTCAAGTGGTCACAGGCCTTCGAAAATTGACTGGTGGAGGATCCTCTCTCGATAACACTCTGCTGAATCTCGCGCTGGAATAGCGAGTCACTCTGTGCTTTCCATTCGATTGCGCAGTTGTCTGTCTTCTTCAAGAAATTCTCTCCTATGTTAACTATATAACCACCTCCGTTGCTCATTTCTGATATTAAATGTCAACTAGACCAAATTATTGTGGGACTTATACGTGTAATACTAAAGGTATTGTAACCTCCAGGTATCTACATTAAGGATAGATAAACAAGCTGTTTCTGTTATTTATCTTGAGGAAGTGACGTCTGTGTGCGTTAAATAAGAGGTACTTACTCTTCTCTCACTTATGTAACTCTTTAAGACAATAAGGATGATTGTTACTTGGTTTTGAAAATCATTTAAAAAATAATTCAATTGTAAAATAATTGCTGACACTTTAAATTTAAGTTTATACCAGCTTTAAGATTAGGTATAGCTAAATTTGACCAGCAAGATAGATTATCTTAGTGGAGAAAACTACGTATATTTTGTAACGCTATATTTTCAATACAAACATATAACTTAATTGAAGAAATGAAATATATTTTAAATTAAGAATTTACATCACAGTATAATATCAAAGTTTATATAAATGTATCTTTGTAAAATGAAACAGAACAAATTGATATAACTTTCCAAAATTTAATTCCTTAAACTATTATAGAAATGATATGTTGATCGTGATATGTATAATTAGTATGCTAGCGTGAGGACATCTCACGCGTTAAGTAAATTATAAATCAGATAAAAAGGCATACCAGATTTTAGCCCTTCTTGTACATATAGATATAGGGTGGGAAGAAAGTACCCAGGCAGAGTTATACACTAGAGTTGAATCACCACATAGGAAAATGTTTGTAAACACACTGGAGGTTCCATTACCGACACATGATTAGGAAGCACTTTGCTGAATAATTTGACGGATAAATTAGCAGCATTATTCAGTTGAGCAGGCTCCAACGTTAGGTATAAGAATCCTTTATTGAAATATTCCGAATTTTTAAATAATGCAGCCATTAGAATATGAAGCATTAATAAGTTGTATAGGTTTTCTAAAACATTAGTTTTTATATGTGGGTTTCTATCGAGGGTTTGATAGTTGCTTATCGTTAGTTGATAGTTGGGTTTAATGTTGCTCCTCTAATTGTTGATAATTAATTATATCGTAGTGATAAAGCCAGAATTTTAGAATCACATAAGTGTTTTCATTAGTGTAACCAGATTCACTTCTGAGATAAGTGTGGCGAAATTTGTTTTTTTAGAAGAGTAACTACATTAGTTATTTTTGTACAAATATAAGTTTGTCAGAATGCGGTTTATTGGTTAAAAGAATATAATTTGGCTTTTATTAAAATAAATCGCCAAATAATAATTTTTTTCTGATTTTTAATGGCCAAGATTACATTAATTACGAGATTTAGATTTATGTCATAAAGAAATCTATGACTTGATTAAAATCAAAAAAACAATTAAAATACGACGCATTAATATATTTCAAATCATGCCCTACAATATAAGGATAACCGTAGAATTTGAATTAAATATTAATAATACATTAGATAGAAACTTTCGATACTATCAAAAACTTGATAGAAACTATCATACAATTGATAGAAACAATAAAGATTAGTAATTGAATAAAACAAAAAGTTAAAATACAAACAATCGTAGACAAATCTGTTGTAAGATCTATATGTTGTTTATGAATACACCATGCTTATAGAGAAGTTATTATATATTAATGTCTTCCAAAATCGTTAATTCATTATATAACGAAGAGATTTTAAATTATTCCAATATTGCGTTTTTATGACTATCAATTTTAAAATATGGTATGTTATGCACTGTTTTATAATATAACCTATTTCGCACAATACGGATCTATTTGTTTGACAATTTTATATATAGGATAAATTTAAGTAACTACTATTAACTTTATAAGCATTTTTATTATATATATATATATATTTTTATATTTGGTATATAAGCTGTCTTAAACTTTACAGACGAACTGGAAGCCATGCTCTATACTAAACTGGATAACAGTGGTGATGACTGTTGTGATGAGCTCTCACCTTATGGGAAGCTCACTCGAGCTACCATCGGCACCAACGCCTACTGGGTTTACGCTCCCGAGCCGGACCGAGTCATTGGCGGTGGTAGTGGCGAGCACTCATCTGCTCCTTCAACTGACCCTACCCGCCGGCGCTACTTTCCTCTCAGTGGCGGACGATCTGGTGGAACAATGTCGCCAGTTCCGCAACTTAACGCCACCCTATCTACATCCTCAGAGGAGGTGAAGCGAATTCTAGCTCTGGGTGGGCTTCATTCGCGGATCCCAATACCAACGTCTGAGTTGGCAGGTGGCGGTGGACATATCCAGGCGGAAAGACCACCCACTGAGAGTGACTATGCCCCGGAGAGAGCGGTTATGTTCACAGGTGGTGCGGGTGCTAGGACTCTAAGCTCTGGTGCCGCCGGTAGCAGCGGTGGGATAGGAGGAAAACCAGCAACCATTTTTCAGCCGGAGTATTCAACGCTGGCGGAGACTAGTAAGACTATGAAGCGGATGGCCTCCCGACAGGGGGGGTATGTCTATGGAAGCCCCTACATGACTAGCAGTTTTGTATAGCGAGTGTTTCATTTTGTACATTTCTTCCAACTCAGTCTCTATATTAGTATTTCACGGCGGATGGATGTATATTTGCGCAATCAAGTTATAATAATGTAAATAATGATATATTGTAGCTGTTCTTCGCATGATATTTTTTTGTCGGAATTTTAATAACTGATAATTTTTATACATATTTAATAATATTTATACCGTCCAAAAGTATTTTTGTGTAATACTCGTTTTATCTGCAGATATGTACATGTAAACCACTTCTATGTATACAATTAAATATATATGTATATTATTTCAACAACAGTAAAATAAACTGAACATAATGTGGATAGGATTTACGTATTACACATTTTTGCAGTGGTTTGTTAGATGACCATTTGTATGCAATTCAGACTATTTATATATCTCTGTATCTATAGATGTATATATATGCATTTACTTCGAAACTCAAAATCGAACATAAATGTGTACGATTAAGTAGTTACAATCTAATAATGGTACTATCATCAATAAACTAGTATTTATAAACTAATATTTTTATTTTATAAATACATTTTTTGTTAAACTTTATAAATAATAATTATGCAAACATATTATTAGATATATATAAATGAGTACAATAATATATACTATACTACAAATATAATGTATGTAATAATTCACCATCTAATAAAAGACTTTTTATGGATACTAAAACATGTAATTTACCTAAGAATCACAAGAAATATACGTGTACTATTTTTGAGGATATCATATATATGCTTTTCTGGATAGCATTTTAGTTTTAGAAGGAAAATCTTATATTTTACAACCAGTTATATCTGCGCATTAAAATATATTATATTTTTAAAGTTTAAAGTTATAAATAAATTATTAGAAATGATCGATGTAGTTATACCTGCTCTTAATATCAAGGCGTTGGGCAGACATAAAATCACTGAAAAACAAAAATAAAACAAGAATAAGGTAAATAACGGTATATAGTTAAAAAAATATATTATAGGCATGATGGTGTAGCGAAATACATTTACTATGAAATCTGATTTCACAAAAATTCAAATTAATTATCAATAATTAAACTTAATTACGAGTAGTAAAACGAAATAATAATAAAACAAAGGAATAGTAATAAAAAATGTAATGTTATAGTTTGTCATATATTGTATTTATATATTTGATACATCTATATAACTGTTATTGAAAATATAGTTTATAGTGCCTATCAACTTTAAATATACTTTATAAAACTTTTAAGATATGTACATTGTCCTTACAGGCAAAAACCATTTAAAAATTAATATCTTTAACCAATAATAATCAAATAAAGTTAAGAATTTGTGCATATGAATTATATATGACATATAGCAAGTATGTAATAGAACTACGAGTATTATGTCCCATACTGTATATAATCTATACAATACAAGGATTTTATACTGGCATTCTATAAAGTAGGTATATGGCGGCAGTTAAGTAACTCTGTTAATGGAAAATTAATTAACTAAGCGCAAGGAAGTCGGGCATATGTATATGCAATAGTTTTATTCATTAAAAATGCACATATACTGTGTACCTACAGACATGCGTGTAATATTATTGTCGCCTATTGTTGCCATATATTATCTAAATTGGGATTGTCATGACACGAAAGTATTATATATGTATGTTTAATTATACAGCAATTAAATGGTCTGCCTGACTAGAAACATTTGATTAATAAATATGACATACCGGATGATGAAATTAACTTTAAGGTAACAGTTTATAATGGAAGATTATTTTGTGAATTGAAATAAATATTCTGTCTTTGTAGATATTGTTTTAAAGACATATAAACCATTTATAATGTATTATGTAAAAATGTGAATATGTATATATCCCTATCACTCAGTGTATAATAATATGTTTTATGAGAAAGGTATATAATTATAATTTAATTTTCATTAAGTTCAATATTTAGGCTGGATATATACATATATATATAATACAGTTTTGACTACAATATCAAATACACAAATTTTGTATATATCATGCATTAAAGACCTTGGACTTGCATGAATTACTGAAAATATTAGTGTGTAACTATCTAATTTTTATTTGTTTTATTTTATTTATATATATATATTATAAAAATTGTATTTCTTGCTAAATGGATTGTTCCAAACAATGATTAAACATGTATCGTATTAATAAAGTGTTAAGAGCGATTCGAGTTAATATAATATTCGTCTGAAAAATACTAAGAAATAATATATTGAAGCATTTATGAATGTTTAAATTCTATAGTAACTGAAAAAAATAGGTATACTTACGCAGTAATTATATCAATTAAGAATTTATTAAACTAAAATATTAATCTATTTTAGAATATATATGTCATTTTGGTTAATACGTTTTACTTTAAAAGATGGAAACGCATAATAATCGTTTAAATATGATCAAACATAGTTTATATTTATAACTTTTTTTATCAGGTTTCTTTTAACATGCTCTGTAGAGTATTCAATAACGATTTGTTAAATTATATTTGTATTGTATCTTTATGAATAGATTGGTGTATTGAAACAATATAGGTGAAATATTAATTGAATTAAACAAAAGAGCTTTTCAGATAAATCAAATCAAAGAATTTCACACGAGCATGCTAAAAGTATTATTCTATAGTTATATAAGTTATATTTAGTTTTTTTGTATACTTATTATTATTTATATATTTTCGTGAAAGACGTTACCTTCAGTGAATAAAAATTAAACCTTCATATTTTCGAGTAAAAATTATTTAGAATTTTTGATACCCAAATAAACGATAACCAGGAGATCTGTATTTTCAGAAATTACGATAACAAATATTTCTATTGATTTATATGATTAGCATTCAGTCGAAGATTTTCGATCAACGGTAGACGACGGAAGCATTTCAAGTAATAGATGTATGAATGTCTTGTTTTATATACACTGTTCAAATGTTTTTGTGTACAATTTTCGTATAATCTGTATTTATAATTAGCATAGATATTATATATTCTTTTAATACACTAGTAGTATTATAATAGTAGTAGTATAATATAATATTTATGATAATGAGTAGATTATTGTAGTTTAATGTATCTTTTGTTATACTCTGATATTTTTATGCACATAATGATATATCATATTATGAATAATTTTTCTAATAATTATTTACATAATGAAAAATTGGACTAAACATTACATTGATAATTTTTTATTGTGTAATGTACATAAATGCAAGAAATGAATGTGGTTGTTTTCCTCAACACAGGTTATAGAAGATTAATACCAATAGATTGTATGAAATCTAAGAAAATATTTTTCTGAAATATTACATTTTTTGTTTCAATAAATGAAATATAATTTTTATATCATAGACTTCTATATAAACTTGTCCGTCTAATATATTTCGACATACCAGGATTAAAAATATATATTGATGACACATATTGATAGAGCGGACATATTCCCATTTCGGCACAATCAGTGCCTTTTTTGGTTGTCTTCCTGTTAATAAAATTCACGATAGACATTATTCATGTAGAAATTCTAATTATTCTAATGTAAATTTTTTAACAAAATAATTACACCATAGAATTCAAATTAATTCTTCATTAAATGTTTTTTATTGATCCTCATCAATTGTCAAATGCTAATATAAAACTCTGAGTCGAATAATTGGTTTTATTGAAGATTTAAAATTTGACACTGTGTTAATCAAACCTGATCATGTACTATTATTAATTGTAAAGGCATGATAATAGTCTATTACTATTTAAAACAAGTAATGTTTAGTCAATAAATCATATGCAAATTGCTTCATTTAACAAAAATTGTAGAAACATTTTTATAAACACATAATTGCTTAAAATATTTATGTTTACTTATAAAGTATACTTCACTTATAACAAGCAAGTTAACTTGGTCCAAGCAAAATTTGTATATAAATACAAATTTTAAATGTCTCGCCTTTCACACGCATGGTTTTAACAATCAGTTCGCTTTTATCAAGGACATTTTTTGGTGGTACATACAGATTAATAACCCTATTTATAATAAGCAGCCACATAAGTATGGAGTAGACTACTATAAGTATGTCAACATTCGACTTACTGTGTATTAATACGTAATTGATTCAGTTAAATTATATATTCTGGTTGAATGATAAGTAAAATGACTTGTGCAAAATGATTTTAGTTAGTCTGTCTACTCCATAATATATAATATGTATTTACATGTCAAAGTACAACAGTCATTACTTAATTGCTTTATCATGACTGGTATTAGCACTGATTTTCTTGTTCCTAATTTATTGGATTTAACAAGCATTAGATATAACAAGTACTTTTTATGGTCCCTTCAATCTTGTTATAACCGAATTATACTATATATACCCATTTTAACCATTTGAGGGTAAACATTTTTTTGGTTTTCTAAAAATGTTCAAAATATCTTATTTTTATTAATTGGTATTATATATCTTGAAACCGAATAAGATAAAATATAATAGATGAAGCACAAGCTGCTGTGAAATAAAAGTGTATTCTGCACAAATTTTTGGAAGAGAAACTTCCCTTATCGAGTGCGATAAAATATGATTAAAAACAGTGAGACAGGCTATTAAA
>JAYRBW010129712.1:0-16138 GCA_036023295.1 Invenusta paracnida
GTTCCTCAATTAGCAACTCCACAAACCTGTAAATGTTCGGATGACGGTGAAACTTTTTCTTCATGCGTCCATGGAAGGTTTCGAGATGATTGTTGGTCCGGATGCTTCTCTCTCCCGAAACGAACTGTTGGGATGCAGCCATAGCAACTATATATTATTATTGATAAATTGTACCTATATACAGTATTAATATCTATATATATTGACCGAACTGGATTATTATAGAATATTTATAAAATAGATATTAACTATATGGGAAAGAAATGAAAATAGTTGTAGTAGATATTTATATTTGATTGCTTATAACCAAATGTATTTAGTGTTTATTTAAAGTATTTCCATCGCTATTTATCTATGAGCTATAAAAATAACAATTTAAGTGGTACCTCCAGTTTTACCTATATATATATATATGTATATAGGAGCGTAGCTATATACACGTCATAGTACGCATGACTATAAACTGTCAACATAGCCGCTGTCACCAAGTCTATAATTTTTCGCCCTAATAAAAGTATAGAAATAGAAATACGAGTATTCTATTACTTATAAGTTAATACAACTGAAAGCTATGCAAAGCAAAAATATCAAATTATACTTATCATGAACTTATACGAATAATTAATATGATTCCACCTCTCTGATACAGAAGATATAGGCTTTATATATATTTTTGTACATGATGACAATAATAACCCAACTAATTTTTCAGTCTACATATTGTACGAGTATTGTCCAATAAGATGCTTATATTGGTTTAATTTTTCCTAACATGTCACTAGGAAAGTACAATGGAGTCCAAACACGCATCCTAGAAACGATTTCCAAAGCATACTATGTTCTTGCAATGCCCATTGCCTCAGCTTAGTTCTAGGCAACTCATATAATGGGTTCCAACATGGTCGCGACGGATCAACAAATAGGTATTGCCTTTGACTACTCAGCTAAACACCTTATAATATGCAAGACTATTATTTAGATAACTGCCCAGATACACAAGAAGTCATGGGACGAAAGAGAAAACTGAAAATGCAACATTAAAAAGTACATCAACTAATATACATTGTTTCTTTTAATTATTGTTTGGTTTGGATTTTGATATGTGTATGAAAAAATAAATTTTAAAAAAATAGGAAAAAAGAAAATATTTTGACGAAGTCCTCGCGCTATATTGTGGACAGTTTAACTTTCGGCTGTTAAATTTTCACCATAGTTTCTAATTATATATATAGAGAGAATACACAATTGGAATTATTTCGCGAATTAATGTGAATTTTCATAGATTTTCAGAATACAAACTTTTGGATTCAATTTAAGGCTTCTGAACTATCTAATATGTACTTGTTTTGGCTCATTTTATTTTCTACACAGCTACTCAAATTATTTCGTGAATTAATTTAAATTTTCATGAATTTGCAGAGTACAAACTTGTGAATTTAATAACTATCTAATATGTACTGTAGTCCCGGCTAACTTAGGCCAACAAGATCACTATCTATAACTTTACCATAACACATATGTATTTGGTATTGTATTTTCTTACAATTGCCTATCAATCGATAGTCGACACTGTTATGTGGAATGTGACAGGCAGACACCCAGCTATAACTATAGGAAGCCTGTGATTGGCTGATAAATAAGGGTGGACAACTGGTGGACCTCGTCATACTCTTTTTGACTGTACACCGACTGGCTGGTTTGATATGGCTGAATTCAAACGTTGGTTAAAAAAAATGTATATCCCAGCTGTACAATCGATCCCTGGTACGAAGTTACAAGTGGGTGATAATCTATCATTGCATTTCTCGGCATTTGTTATTGATCTTGCTCGAAAGAATGACATGTGATAAAATACTGCGCTTCCGGCACACTCAACCAACTTGATGCAGTCTCTTGATGTGATTTCTTTCAAACCGATGAAGAAACATTGGCGACAAATTCTGGGAAATTTCCGAGCTGAATCACGATCTTCAGGCACCCTATTATGCTCAATCAGTTGTGGCAGAAAATGAGAACCGAGAGTTTCCTCGAGACATCTCAGAACGACAGTCAAGACTTCCGGGTACAGAACAAGCACAAAGTCAAAGCATGCAATCAATTCGAAAGGACCTAGAACACTTATTAATATTCTTAAGGAGCGACGTGGTCATCATACAATAAAGAAACCATGAGGTAAAAAAATTGAATGTGGAAAGCGCTTAGAACCAGGAGATGCAACAGGAGTTGTTGCTGAACGGAAGCGGAAGCCTGAAATAGGAAGAAGTGATCGTGATGTAAATAGCTGCCACATCTGCGCCACTGACTATCCAACTTACAGGGGACCTGATTGGATGACATGCACTCAGTGCTTCCAGTGGGTTTGTGGACAATGCAACAGAGGAGTGTATGATCCGACATTCGTTTGTGCACATTGTGAAGACGAAAACTAATTTATGCATTTATTGGACTCATTCTTTATTATATAACTACAATTAAATTTATTTTTATAATTTAACTATACTATGTATTTATTATTATAATTAAACTATTGTTATTGATAATTAACACATTTATTTTATTAATTTAGTGAAGTGGCCTAAATTGAGCGGTTTTGTGTTTTTGACGTCCATAATGAACACGCTTCTAACTGTTAAAATCATGGAGAATAAAGTCTGCTGATTATTTTAAAATATAAGTCTCTTCCAAACTGCAGTTCATAGTTACTGACACTAGAATATAATTATTAGTCTATAAGTTACAGAAAGACAAATCTCACATATGGCCTAAGTTAGCCGGGGCTACGGTACCTGTTTTGGCTCATTATATTTTCTATGCAGCTACTGAACGGGATCTCCTTATAGCTCTCTTTCAGAATGTCGGCCGAATTCATTATTGAGCCCCAGTACTTCCTTAAAATTGACTACTATTCAGGTCGGACCACATCGTTGCATTAAAACAGGTGACCATTCAATTAATATGATTGATCTATAATTACAGAGTCCGGATCCACACTGCTCCTTAAAAGCTCACTTTTTAAGCAGTTCTGTTACTTTCCATTCGGACACTCTTCGCGATCACTTCTTGAGTGACCACGTTTAATTAGGAATACTCTGATCGAATAGAAAATGCCATATCAAAATCCACACCATTTATTATATGGGAATTATTAACTTACGTAATTAACTAGTAAGTTGTAAACAATTGTTATACAGTTAGTTAAAAAGGAATAATTAAAATTTACTTGTAATATACGAGATATTAAAATTAAATTAAATTATTTTCAATATTCAACTATATTTGGTTAACCTTTAACATTGATCGTTTCATTTAGAATTACTCAATATATAACTTGTCCAAAGTATATTTTAAATATAGTAAGCTTAAATTTATATACCTTAAATAGCTATTTAATAAATTCTAATACAAAAGATGTGTTAAGATAATAAAAATTATCTGATATTCACATTAAGTCCAATTAATGATTAATATATACATATATATCCCCCGACGTACGGTAGGGATTTAAAATCGTCAATCTCACATTAAGCAGATCAGTATAAGCTTGAAGGTTTCACTGAAGACCTGCAAAAATGTGGAGAGCTTGTTAACCATGTGTATGCCTTAAAATAAATGTGCACTATTATACTAAAACACAAATGTTTTATTTATAAATTTGATGTGTTCATTTAATTTCATACATTTCGAACGTTTTTTCTATATTTCTGCTATGTACTTTTTGTTTATCATGATTTCTATTAGGATTACTCCTTTTATTTATGACTATATGTCAGTTATGTATGTGTAAGACTTTCACTGCTACACATTTCTGTTTTTTATGCAAATAAACATTTATTATAAATGAGTGAAATAACAAATCACAAGACCAATATACTCTATTTCCATATTACTGATTTTAAAATAAGGTTGTATAATATATACCATAAATTATAAATAAGTAAAAATGTAAAATTACATGTTGAGAAAATAGAAAAAATCAGTAGAATTTGCCAAACATATAATTTTATCGTTTCAATAAATAAAATAAGGATTTGGAACTAACATTTGAATTGTACTTTCTACATAGTAATTTTTATAAATGTAACTTTAATGTAATACTGAACGTAGTAGTTCAAATTTCTTTTAATACGATGGAGAAAATTAAGAAAATATTTTAATGTACTCTTTAAATATAAGTACCTAAGTGTATTACTAAATGATTATGCATGCCAATAACTACATCTGATATCACGTCCTAATGTCGTTGTTTTCTTATCGATTACTACCTCTGTATCAAACTATAGATTCTCATATAATGTTTCAATTTCTATTTTGTAAAATGAACGCTTTATAGTACTATGTGTGCGCATCAATATGTTTGAATATAATTCATTATCAGTTATATACATTTCTATGGAAATATCATTATGATTACTTATATATCTTATATTGCAATTAGTAAGTTACATTACATAATATAATAATAATAATTTAAAAAATCTATACATCACATTAAATTCAAATTCAATTACACAAAATACAAAATTTGAGTTAAATCAAATGTATTAAATATAATTAATTAAAAAATAAAATTTTAGCAATTATTTAAGTGAATTTAAATAAATAAATAAATAAATGGTTTATAGTTTATTAATTCAACCAAATCATAAAATCAACCTCAATGTGAAGCCAGATTTACAACTTACAGTTCAATTTTTCTAAGTAATTCTTCTTCCTTCGAGTTCTTAGAAATTCAAAAAAGATATAATTTTTCATCTATACTTAATGCATCGTAATTTCCATGTTAGTTAATTTCTTAAAAAATTATTTCAACCACTGCGTAAAATGAAAAGGCACTTTGATGAAATGCTCATTGACTTGCACATTAAAATACATTTTCTAATCACTCTATTACAAAACGTATTCTAACACAACAAAATATACCAATCGTTTTTACATAAGCTTATTCCTTATCACATGTATTTATATAATATTTTACAACAAAATATCATAATGACCACACGGATATCTCTTTCGAAAAGTGGAAACATAATTACGATAAATTAAACACGGTGGAATAAGTAGAAAATCATCCTTCTTTTCAAGGTTTTTTCAATAAAAAATTAATTAATAGCCTTCTATCAAATTATTTTTTCTCACCTAATGAAAACATAATCGTACTTTGTATACTTCGGATAGTTACAAATTTATCAAGCATTATAAAAAATTAAATATAATAATAAGACCGTGCAAGTAGCTGGATAAAGCGTACAACAGAGAGAGTTATATAACATTAGAACTTAATTAATACAGTTTAACAATAGAAATCACATGTAATAAATACACTTCAATAAATGCAAGATTTATATCAAAATAAGCAATTAGTTTCTATAAATAAGTATGCGTAAATCAGAGGCGGATCCAGCGGATCCAACGGATCAGAAATAATCTAACATAAATTAGTTGCCATGGTGGTTAGCGTTGAGAATTTTTTAAGTCCTAATTATTTGAATCTTTATATCTAGAATGCATTTAAATAGTTGTAAATTTATTTATTTATACGTTATGAAGCCCTAAAATTGCCCATTGTATACCATTATTTTTATTTCTATTTTACTTAACCTCTCCTAATATGCTTATACAGATATGCAAGTTGAAACTCATATAATATACCCATAAAAGGGGCTATAAAATCTACAGATGTAATACAAATAAAATGTAATAACATAATTGTAGTATAACATGTATCTTTACGAAATATATATTATAATAAATAGATAGTTCTATATAAACGATAAAATATAAAAAGTATTTAAAAAAGGTATATATTTATATATCCATAATAAAATACAAAATTTAAATACATTCAATCCGGTAGTTATTATCTCTGGGTATAATATTGTAAAGTTCGTATAAGGTATGAAAAATAAAGTAATAAAGTAAAATTCTCCATTTCTTCAGTAAAAATAATAAATAGAGTCCATAATAATCATTTTTAAAATATCTATTAATTTTATAATACTCCGGTTGTCTGTAGATAAGTCATTGAAGCTCTTATTAGGCTACCGAAGAGTACAGCTCACGAATTATTACCGAGGAGCTGAACATGAAAAGTATGACAGTCAGGTGGATCTCACACGATCTCAATGACCGACAGAAGCAGAATCGGGTTTGAGGTGTGAAGTATTACTTGAAGCATTGTCCAAGAGAGATATGCAGGAGCAACTGTTTGTCTGTGACGAGAAATGGCTGTAATTAAAATCGTTTCAACCTTTGCATAACATCCGAAAATGTGTTCCAGTTGATGACATTGATTCAACTGGAGACCAACCTAAAAAAGTACCCCCATAAGTATCGTGACCTCCAATTTCAACTGGGACAGCTACTTCTAAATCGTTGTGGATGGTTGGAGCATCAAGGCTGAGAGATATAATATCGTATTTCTTCGCAATTATTTTCAATCCCTCAATGGCCTGGGCATCACCATCCCAATGGAACGTATTGTGTGGATTCACGGTAATGCTTGTCCCCACAAGACTCGCATCACAGAAAAATTCTTATAAGATAGTGTTGTGTCAAGAATCCCGCAACCACCTTATTTTCCTGACTTGAATCCTTATAGCAGATAAATCTATCTTCAGAAACATCGAGGCTAGCCGAGCCAATGTTACTTTCATTGACATTGAAGAAATGCACAAATTTCTCCAGGACTTTCTTAGGTCTTTGACAGCTCGCAAGCTCATCAATGAATTTACTAGTCTCCAAGATCATTGCAGAAATGTCATCGAAACCAACAAAATTTATTTAAATTAATCATAAAAATATATATTCTCTACTAACCTTTTTGAACTTTTAAACTATGTGATTCGTGTATATTTAAGAAACTATGTTTATTTATATTGTAAACAATATAATTTTTTATAATAAATTATTTTTCCTTACACCATTTACATAGTATTATTATGATGAATATTTATACAATTATGCATTGTTAGTTAATATTATATTATATTGTATGTATAATACGTTTATAACTAGCTGTAACATCTATAGCTAAGATACATACAACTTACTGTCTACATATATTATATAATATCTATATAAGCCAAAAATGGCAAAAATTGTGTTAGCTCAACCCATAAAAGTTTGTGTGTTAGCTCTTAGTTAATAATATTGAATTTGAGCTAACTACTTAAAAAATAATTGCACTAAAAGTATTTTGTCAAGGATATTTACAGTTGTATAACTTCATTCAATTTAATGTGTACTCAATCAATTTTTTGTAGTCATCAATTTAAATTTTGATATTTCTATTTAAGGGATAAACGTATTATATTGGCAGGAATATACTTAATAATATTCTTAATAATAAAAAAGGTAGTTAGCTCAAGTCCAATATTATTAACTAAAAAGCTAACACATTTAACGGATATTTTATTTCTATTATGAATTGAGCTTTTACTATTTTTGGCTTATATTATTTTGCTGGGTACATTATTAATACACTATTTAATGTAGCATTTGATTATATATAATTTTAAAGTTATGTCCAATCACACAATTTAATTTTTAAATAGGAAATAGTGGTTGCGATGCAAAATCTAACCCGCTAGCAACGGTTTCCAGGTAAAATTTTTTTTCTTCTTAACTCCGGGACATTTCCAATATATATTTAAAATTTCATTAAAATATTTTTAAGTTTAACGGGTGTAATTTGATTACAGTGGTTGCTATACAAAATCTAGCCCCTAGAAACGGTTTCTAGATAAAAAATATATTTTTTCTCATCTCTGGGACATTTGCAATATATGTTCAAAATTTCATAAAAATCGCTTAAAGTTTAGATGTTTTTGGGTCTGAAGAATAAGAAGAAGATTTATTACGAAAAAAATCATTTTAGCACCTAAATATCTCGGATTCAATAATAGTTATAAATATGAAAATAGGCAAGCTGATTAATTTTTGCCGGTTCTACACGATAAAATTTAAATATTTTCAAAATATAAATTTGTTTTTTAATGGTAGCTGTTTAAAAAATGGCCGTTCTTGTGGTATTTTAATATACCTTACTGTACGTAGGTTGCTCACATGAACTAACAACCTACTACCGTAGGTTTAGATACGCCTACATTTTCTATATCTAAGTAGATATTAAATACCACAAATTACCACATTTAAAAAAATGTTACTCCCCCTCCCCCTCTTGAATCCACCAATGCAAATATATTAGAAATCTAATACATAAACGTTTTTAATGATATAAAACGGTTACTTTAGAGAACACTTTACATTACATTATACGTTCAGAGAAAACAAGTATTCAAGTACTCACCTGTGGCCTTTTGCCTTCTTTATTATATGTTTAAACAAGTTTTTTTAAATTGTTTTTCATGTTTTATATGTATTGTTTTTAAATACTTTAGTTTTATCTTAAAATTTATCTAAGCTATTTATACATGCATAAAAAAAGATTTTAAAGGGTCGGAAAGTATATAATAGTAATATACAATTATTTGTAGAAGATTCTATTAATAAAAAAAGTATTACTTGCTGTTATTTTAAGTGTTTTTTTATATTTTTTGTTGTTGTGATATGCATAAAACTTTACAATTATCGCCCTTATACCATAAACTAACAAGTTTTAATTTATTATTTTAACTGTCCATATGTATATATATACACAATGTCTGTATTGATATAAATATATTTCAATTATTTCAATAATACAGAACGCAGTAGTAAGGCAGAAGTGTCGCATTTGTTACGCATTTAATGTAGCTTTTTAGTAGTTAAATTTCTAACACTTTATAAAGCTGTATAAATTAAAGGAGATAAATTATTATTTTGCTAGGTATATGTTTTAAAAGCAAATAGCATAACCCTAATTATTGATAATAAGAATATAGAGCGTGAAATAATTTGTTCAGAATAATTTCTCAGTTCTAAATAAGTATATATTTAAATTTTAAATATATTTTAGCATTATTATATTTAAGTATAAAAATATTAGCGAAGTAATAAATCTACATTTGATTTTTTTACATATTTTAGTATTATTATATACTCACAATTAGATTTATAAGTTTACATAATTTAACTGTCTATTTTCAAAAGTTTCAAGGATAGCGTTAACCCTAATTTTATAATTAAATGAATTAAAAGAAATAAAAGCTTCAGTAGTCAAATTAGATCTAAGTTTTAATTAGATAATTAGTATTAAGTTAAATAAAACAGCATACAATTAATTACTCTGAATAATTACTTTCGTAAATTAGAAATTCTAGAATGTATAATTTATTTTTCACATTTCAAGAATGTATCAACATAATACAATATTTTTTCATTCCAAATTTTAATATGTTGGAAGGTAAAAGTATGCCACAATATATTTAAGTGCAGTCTAATGTAATTTTAGTTAAAACAAAGTTTTCCATCACAGCTCTTTTAGTCTTCATTTTGAATTATTTAAATATTCTAATATTATCATTGATAAAATCGTGGTCTTGTACAAATAAAGTTTAAAAAAATTGTGCCCAGTTTTAATAGATTTATTTTAACTTTTGCTGTAACTAAATTCTTATGAGTCTCCTACAATTGTGGCAATGACTATACGAGTTGTATTACTTTGTGGATTTTTGATGTATACAGGCCGCTGAATATTAAGAAATAAATATTAAACTTCACCGATTTTGAAATTTAATTTACTTATAATTTAAATAGTAGACAGAATTTTATATTTTCAAATATACAAGTATTTTGAATTACCTTGATACTTGATTTAATTGCTACTGACATTTTCTTAATTATTAACTAAATGTAATTAAGTATTACTATAAATAATTTTGTTAATTGTATTAATTGTATTTAATTCTATTAAAATTGTATTAAATTGTATTTATTATAATTATACATTTATATAATCATATAATCATATTGACAATTTAATATTTGACATAAATAATTATTGATAAACATAATTCCAACGCGATTAATGCTGAACTTACAATTTGTATATGTAAAATGTTTCATTTAGTAAGAATGGTTGTCTCTAAGAAGACTCGCAAATATTTTAATTATAACTATAAATATTATTTTTCTTCACTCATAGGCTCCTCTAATCTATTGTCTTGAAATATTATACTAGTCCCCCATCAGTATAATTATTCCATTTATTTGGGCGATACAATATACTTTTTTAAGATATTTTCCAGAATATTTGGAAATAGAAAGCCTCTAATTAACAATTAAAGTTAGGAAAAATGAATCCACTAATCAATAGCTTCTGTTTTAGCCTGATTAGCAAGTGTAAAAACAGGTGCGTTAGGCATTACAATTGTGAAGTAGAATAACAATAATCAAAAATGTGACACAGTTATATAACTATACTTATTATTTACAAAAAAATATAAACTTTACTGTTTTCATAAAAATACATATTATATGTCAAAAGACTTTTTCTCAACAGAAAAGCTGAACTCTAATTTTTTTACTATATAGGCACATTTTTTCAATTAATGCATAGTTTTCTCGTTTGTGTAAAATAGAAAATAATATTCTATTGTTTCAATTAGTTTAAACACTTTGACTATTATTAGTATCAATAACCAATAAAAATACACTAACTAACAAAATTCGATTTCAAATTTTATATAGCCGTTGGCCAGGTGAACTTTTCGAGATTGCAATACCGTCGTTAAAAGGTAAAATACTGCTTATAATATCTTGTCTTATAATCAATAAGTAAAAATATTTTGATAATTTTTTTAAGTCTGACTATTTTGTTTTATATTTAACTAAAATTTGATTTTTTTTCTTGGACGTGTATTAATTTATGTATTTGAAGTATGCTAACAGATTATTATTTTTTATATCAGAATTTATAGTTTAAGGTTTAATTTATGGTTTTAGAATTATTTTAAACTATTTCTAGTTACTAAATATTTTAGTCAATGCACTTTAACATTGTTGTAATGAAGAAAATCACTTAGATAAACAATAGGATATGCGAATATTTATTATGGATTATAGTTGAAACATTAGTTTTTGTAAAAATATGAATTTTCATAAAACTTAGGTCAAACTACAGAAAATGTTCTTATTTTTTAATATTGGAAATCAAACACATTTCAATAATTTGTTCCAGTTACCAAATGGTGATGTCTATCATATTTGTTAGAATCTAACATCAATAGCTTTCTTAGGATGTATACCACTCTTTCTCCCTTTTTTGGGTACCGGGAAATATTCTGGCCCACAGACTATAGTATAAACTATAAGCACACGCTTCCCAGACGAATGTTATAAAACCTCCCATTACGATTGGCGTAATACCGCTAGCTATCAACTGAAACCTGTTTCTTTGCATAAAATACAAAGTTTATCATTGATTTCTAAACGCAAGATGTGTGTTTTATTACAATATATATATATATATATGTATGTGATAATATGTAATTGGGGTATATATTATACATGAAATACAAGTTTTTTCACAATTGAAATATATATAAATTTTAGTATGTCCTTAAAAATAGAAACAGATACGATACCGATCTAAATACTATTTTTATATTATTATATATAAAGTTAGTATAAGCTTTCTTTTACCCTTCTTCAATCCATATAGTTCCAAAAAACTTTTCAAATATTTATTTTCTTGAAACATATACGTTATCATTTTTATGAATGATTTAGATAATTTTTTAATCAAGATATTTCATTATATTATGAATAAGGTACTTATATATAATAATCAATTTAAAGACATTTCTTATTTTTTAAATATTTTACAATCGCATTACAATATAAAATATAAAATATAAAATTAAAATGTAAAGCATCTGTTTGAAACATAGCATACAAATATTATGAAATAACTCAAAATATACCCATTTGGGAATTTTGTTCTTCAAATATATAGTTATAAAAATACACGAGTATAACTTTAGCCGTGCCTTTTTTTTAAGAGAATAAATCAATCTTACAATAAAATAAAAAATTTCAACTTAATATACACTCGTATAACATATTATTAAAACAAAAATGTACATGCTAGCTACATTTCCTGCTATTACAAATAGCGGGATCCCTTGTTTAAAACAGACGGCTAAGTATTTTCCCATGCAAAAAAACCAACGGCTGATGTGTCAAAATGAAGCCAAGAATGAGGAAAATATAATAGGGGGGTCCCTTGTTTAAAAAAGACGGCTAGATACTTTGGGTATACATGGGAAAGTACCTAGCCGTCTGTTTTAAACAAGAGACCCTCTATTTTATTCTCCTCATTCTTGACTACATTTTGATACCCATACCGTCTGTTTTTTAGCATGGGAAAGTACCTAGCCACCATTTTGTTTAATGTGACCCCTCGTTTAATTCAGCGTTTGTCAGCTCTAAATTTTTTACTTAGCATGTAAATTTTGTTTTAGTAATATGTTATATATATATTAAGTTGTAAAAATGTAAATTTAAGTTATGCAATTTATTTATTCTCTGAAAAAAAATCGCACGCCAGAACGCACGGCAAAATGCACTGCTAAAGTTCTACTCGTTAAAAATGCAAAGTTAAAATCGTTTACTGTCACGATTTTCTTAAACATTTTTTAAATCCAATTGGAGCTATAATTGTACAATGGCTCTCCTGTATTGCATATGTGACTTAAGTAATAAATGGAAAATTGTACTGATATAAATGGAAACTTTTTGTATGTAATTAATGATTTAATTTTTTAGTACGATATGTAAAAAATGAAAAATAATAATTTTTATAGTCCGATTGTAATTCATTGATTTTGTTTACAGGTATGTTGACTTCACTGTAATAATACTATTTTATAAGTAATAATATTTAGTAATAACTGTTGCAATAATATTTCACATTTATATAATTATTATATCAATGCTGTATAAAATGTTATTTGTATAAATTGTTAAACTGTTCCACTGTCTGATCGATAATATACCAATAAGCGTTCCAATTTATAATATTGAGTGATCGTTTTGTTAGTTTATTCTGAAATGTGCGTACATTTCTAATCACATTATAATTGTCACAAGTGGGTGCTTTTTTAATATGGCGGGACCTTCTGAAGGAGCTTGCTTCGATCTACAGGGTGAAGCAAAAGTCACGCAAGAGAAAAAAGCGAAAATCAAATTATTAATATTGACATGTTTTACTATGTGTAGGACATCAAAATATTAATATACAACATGTATTTCACGTCACATGAGTATACATATAAATAAAACATATATGTATCTCATTGTATTGTCATATCTAATCTAGTTGTTTTATATATAAATTATTTTTACTGGAACATGACTTTTGCCTCACTCTGTATAATAAATCTTACAAAATAAATAATAATAATACAATAAATTGGCAAATTCGGGATGATATGTTTTTCACGTTACTATTTGTTACATTTAATGATCATATCAGAAATCACATGCTACGTATATAATTTATAGAAGAATATGTTATTAAAAAACAATTTTAAGCTAAGGTATTAATCATTTATGCCATCCATCCAGAAATGAAGTAGGATTATTTTTCAAATTATTCTTGTTAAAGAATGAGCAGTAAATTTTGTTATTCAAATTTCATATTGCTGTCATATAAATATTTGTTATTGTGCTTATAATATACAACAAAAATGATTTTACTAATCAAACGATAAAAAGCGTTATTTATTGAACAATGCACACACAAGATATTCTTAAAAATTAATATAGAAATGTGACATTTAAAAATCGATAAACGAAACAAATTTATATCGAGTTATAATTTATAAATTATTAGTGCATAAAATAACATTTCTGTTTATAAATATTCATATCTAAAACGATTTGCAATATTACATAGATAGTCTAAGTATATCTTGATTGAAACACTAATCATAAATTAATAATTACTTAATGAACAATTATAATATTATTAATTATTAACAAAACGGTTTTCTTTATTTTTGGTATTATGTTTAGAAAATCACCAATATATAGTGTATATACATATATGTATATTTTACAAATTATTATTAGTAAATTTTATAAATTTGAAATATAAATAGAATTAAATATATTTTAAATCTTAATTGTTAATGTAACAATAATAACAAAAAAGCAATATTCCCATATAAAAATTATGACTTGAACAAGTGACGGAAGTGATGCAAATATAATTAAAATACATTAGCTTATTAAAACGTAATACTAATAATAGCAAAAAATCATCTGCCTGGAATGATTATAAAAATATATAAATTAATGTGTAGCTATAAAAATAATAATACATAAACAATAATATTATAAACATAGTATGACATTGTATATTATGCATGATGCTCTATTTCATAACGTGACATAGAATACAAAATATTATGCTTTGATGTTAAACAGAAAATAGAAACTTTAACTTGATGTTTTTGAGGTATAATATTGTTTTTACAAAGCTCTGTCCCAACTTTCTACGTCAATTTATAAATCTAATTATAGAAGTTTAAATATAGCACTAGATATATAAATATAAATTAAAATATTAAAAGTGATAATTATGACAAAAGTTATTGTAGAAATTCAAACAAAATAATATTAATAATGTAAAGCAATCATTATATTATTTAAAACTGTGGTTCACTTCGTGTAGTATTGTATAAAAATAAAGATGAAATAAAAGACGTAAGCGCTTGCTGTAAAATATTTGTGGTTTATCAAAGAAATATTTTACGGCAAGTGCTTACGTCATTTATTTTATTTTATTTTAATAATATTATTTATTTTGAATGTATTAAATAAAATTAATTTTTGAAAAAAATGCACCTGCTAATTGCATACCTATTAAGCTTTTGTTTCTAAATTACTTCACTAATTTCGTTAAAATGAAAAATATGAATTAACTCTATATACTATACATACGTATAGTCAAGATAGTGGGTGATTTGAGGGATGCCTCTTACATAGGACTATTGTTTACAGGTCAATTTCCTTTGAATGTATCTAAGTGAATCTTAGTAAAGACATCTTATATTTATATTTACTGATAATAATATATTACATATTTTAAAAATTTAGTTTGACAAATAGCCAAAATGTTGAGCAAAACTTGAGCATAAAAAAATAAAGACAGAAAAATTTCAATAACAAAATGGAATTATTAATCGTTCATATACATTAAAATTTAATAATATTGATATGATATGTAATATTATTATCAAGTTTTCTCCAATATATAGTTTTTATTTTTCTATTAATTTTGATAGATAAACGCATAATATATAATAAATTGTTAAGTTTTTATATTCCACTAAAAATCAATCAATGGGAAAATAATAACTATATGGCACAAATAAATTATTTAAAAATATATTATAAACGACCATTATTAATTATAATTACAGTTCTCTTGAAATTACTTCGCCATAATGAATATTAAATCATTTTTATTGAGAACCTCGTTGATGATAAACCCGTTCCGCTATTTATATAAAACGATTAAAGATTCTACCTACGTAATATGAGTTGATTTGTTTTGTTGACAAGTTAATACCAGGCTCTGGATACTTAAGAAGGAAATTACATTTTTATATTAAGAAAATTTTGCTGGCATAAATAGAAATAGTGATATTGAAACATATTTTCATTTCTAAAACTTACAATACATATGTGTATAATCTGACTTTCAGTAGCTTAATTTTTATTAGATAATTAGAACATATCACTGCGAGGCATATATGGAAAATCATATAATTTTTAGACGTTCAAATGTGTAAATTAACAAAAACTCTCACAAAAAAGAAGAAGTACTTTGGGAATATGTCTATAAACTTAGAATATTACATAAATATGTATAAGATTTTTTATTTGAAAAATTATTAAATAATTCCGTTATAGTAAATAGTGATAACTTGTCTAAAATTATGTTGCGGAAGTTACATTTTCCGTCAACATCTTTTAAGTTTGAGAGTCTAATAGAATTAATTGTTATTTGTTTAGAGGAAAATTATTGTCTCAAAATATAAATTTGAATAGGATAATACTTTTCTATATGGTTAAATGCAAGTTTAAGTTCATTTGTTACAATTGTAAAAATGTATATCTAGACCTATGGCAATAGGTCGTTAGCTAGTAAAGCTAAGCGAACTATGTAGTAGGTAATATAGGATAG
>JAYRBW010129723.1:0-16136 GCA_036023295.1 Invenusta paracnida
CCTCCCCCGCCCCCGAACATCACGTGACTGGTTTCGTGCCGCACCTCCCTACTACTCTCTGTATTTAATATATTTTATTCATTGCCTATTAATGTTTTTAATATTATTAAACAATATTCAATTGTATTTTTTCCTATTAGCTATAATTTTATATTTTCACGTTAGAAAAAGTAATTTCTTTAATTATATGTTACTCTAATGAAATACAAGATTAATAGTACAATTGCTACTTTTAAGTCAAAAAGAGTAGTATAAAAAAATTATGACGTCTACGATTTTTAAGAGTTTCGTATCTTGTTAATAATATAATATCTTTGTGAAGAAGTTTTAAACTGATCGTTGAGAATTTCTAACGCATCGTCTAATTTAGTTGCAGATTTCATAAGTGCATATAATTCAGATCCGGCGTAAGACCGTAAAAATTTTAGTTTGTGTGTATCTTCTGTAATCTCATTTATAACTAATCCATAAATGAAGCATTTACGCCATTTTTCTGTCGTCGGGTTAAAAGGGAATGGTGGTGGGTTATACTTCATATTGCTTTAATTGTTTGAAAATATTTGTTGAATTTGTGTTTGTAAAATGTCATATTTAAATTATAATGATAGTTATATAGTATTCATGTTTTTGAATCTCTTGATTAATCAAATTTGCATTATACATTTTATTTACAGCTACATACATATTCTGTGCCAAATATCTCTAATCTGTTATTATCAATTTATGTTATCAAATGTGCTACATTTTAAAGTATTGGGTAAAATTCATAATAATGTATCCTTCCAAATTTGTGAGTTTAAAATTTAAAATATAAATTTTAATTAAATAGGTACTGTCCTCACATGGAACTCCTTTTCCTTTCTTTATTCTGTGCTCTCCATCGATATTTCCTCCCCGTGTACTGTACTAGATTTTCATTCTTGTACTTTTATATAAAGTATATAATTATTATTATTATATATTTATGGATATCAAATATATTGTAAAATAACTTATAAAATGGCATATTACCCTAAGTAGTTAGTATAATGAATTACACTAATAAATTAATAGTTAGCCCTAATACTATACATAACGCCGATGGTTCTCTGTTGGCAAACTGTGCCAACGTATCCGTTGCTCCTGATTCTGGCTCGTCGTTGGGTCAACTTGAATTGTTCCACTAGGTCTATTTTCAATCTAATTGACCGGCTGCATGGAATGCCTTTATCATTTGGATCACAACAAAGCCGGACTGGAATCAAGGCAACAACTGCAAAAGGCGATTAGTTATTATTTATTTGAGTGAAGATTTAATCAGACCGCACGTTCAACGGCAAGAGCTGGTACCTCGTCTTTACGTATCTGGAGAAAATCGAATGAAGGAGACCGGAATGGTGAAATATGATGCTCGACATCCTGAAATGGAACCCCAAACTACTTCTAGCAGATGCTTCAAATGTAACGTAGGAGACAATCGCGTACTACATGCTCGTCATATAACAATTGTATTTGCCCAATTCACCAAAAAAGTTGTATGTGAAGACTGCATAAAACATTTATATAAGTTTGAATTCATATATAGCATACATAAATAAATATTGACTCACGTACTAATCACTACATAATATGTTATCCATTCTCTCACCTTGAATAACATCATGATAATTCTAGAAATAGTTATTTTGTGCAGTTTAAGTACCCTTATTACAAATTAATAATTTAAATTGGATAGCTCAATGCATTTCTGATGTGTGAAATTTGTCTCTATGTGCGCAAGGGACGTTCGTAAAAAGTCTACGCAGTTGAATTGTTAATGAATGCTCTGCTTCGAAAAAATTGGAATTCATAAATTAATCCTGTTGTTTTATTCTTGGATGCTCATGCATATCGATCACTATTACTCAATTGGTATGCCATTGGCATTATGATATCTAATTATTGAAGGCATTGCCTACTTTTATAGCATATTGTTTGGCAAGTACCTTCCGAAAAGTTCCTTTTTGACAATAATTGATATAGTGCATAATTTAATATTAAATCCTGGCTGATTCATACAAACATTCCAAATTAACGAAAATATTAAATCATATAATGCATAGAATATAAACTTGAAATTTCATGAAACATTTAAATTTCACGCAACGGATATCACTTTCAAATATAACCGATGAGCTTTATCAATAAGCGATTTAAAGTTTTGTGTTGAGTTAGTGTTAGTGTAACTAAGGTGTTTACTCAGAGTTAACACTTTATTAACGTCTGAGTAACTCAAGTGTTACTCCTAACCAGAACAAATTAATGGTATTGCATATTGCTAAATTAATATGTTGACGTGAACAAAAATAACTTTAATACATGTATAAAATTATATTATTATAATTTTTAATAAATATTTGATATATCATTATACGATTTTGATTAAATAAATCATTTAATTTGTTTGCTTAACACTAACCCCTAGAGGTTAACACTTTTAGAGTTCAAGTTTTTATTAAGTTAACTCTGTTTTATTTAGCAAATTGTTTTCTTGAGTCTCTTAATTTCAATATTTCAGTATTAATTCCAGATACATTCATTCTTTGTTTGACAGATCGAAATTCTTTACCTACATTTTTTTTAAATCAAATATCTTTTCAGGACCCCTTCCATTCCACATTCCAGACCAACACCTTTAAAAAAAGAATCAACATTGTTTTTCTTTGCTATTTTCAATTGAGCATTTTTATCTAATAATTCCCCAAGAACATGTTCAACTTTACTATTAGTCCAGGTGAATCTAATAGCTGTCATTGTGTATTAAATTTAAAAATATAATTATAAGACTTTTATTTTAACAAATCACACGATTTAAATAAATATTAAATTATCGCTATTTTTTTAATACCTTTGTTACACTAACTCCGCAGGTTGAGTTAACACTTGAGTTACACTAACACTAAATCAACAGGTTGAGTTAACACTTGAGTTACACTAACACTAAATCAACAGGTTGAGCTCAACTTAAAATTGAAATCACTCAGTGGATATATTATAAAAACATCAAATATTTGTAATGGATGCATATCATTACTAATAAAAAATAATAGCATTTGTGAACGTAATATCTTGGATGAATCAATATTGGCTTACTTTTATTAATTTTATGTATAGAAAGTATTATAGGTAGCAATTATATAAAACTTATTTATATATTATAAAATGCTGATGTTAATTCGTATTTAATATTTCATTTTGCAGTACTACTCATAAAGTTAGAAGACTAAACGTAGTGCGAAACATGTTTTTGATTAACTATTTCATTTCTATTTTATAATGATTGAAACGAATTCTGCATAAAAAATTGACTTAACTAGTAACATTGTGTAAAAATTATTAAGATATATATGTACACTAAATATCTCAAAATCCACCCTCTGTTTATTCTTTACTGTGTGATTGTAATATTCAGTTTGCTATAATATACCAGTGTAGTTTAATTAACAGAAAACAAAATTGTTTATAGGCATAATATGATTGTGTGTATTATTACATTATTGAGATGCTAAACAAAATTTTAGGAACATATTACATATGTAAACATTAAAGAAAACGTATTGTCACATGCAAAATCAAAAACTGTAGTGCATTCTAATGCACATACATTCAAATACATTAACAAATAATAATTTATTTGGTAAAAGTAATCTATTAATCTATTATTTTAATCAAGTTCTGTCTGTGTTCGTCGCACCATCCTGCAAAGGTAGAAATGTTAATTATTACTCACATTGTCAATGTCATGTCAGTTAACACAAAAACACTAGTATAGGCTATCTCTACGATTGCAGTAAGTAGTAATTCATTAATTTTAGCTAAATGTACATGTTTTGCATTTAAATATTTATATACGTTTTTGTAATAAAACACAGCTGTAAAATATACTACAGTATATATAATAATATAATATATATAATACAACGTGTAACTTAAGTTAGTATAAAAAGTAAGTTAATAAAAATCAAAAATATTTATAGTAATTGAAGTACTTTGGAAATCCCTTCAAACTCATTTTGGCAAAGTAGAACGCTTGTTAGGTGGAAATCTGACATTAAAATCAAATAAATCAATGCCAAGTGTATCTACCAGTTTGCGCCAAAAAAAGTTTACTATTTATGATACCTATTCTAAAAAGTTCAATTTAAGTTTTAATCTAATTTATATTTAGACTTCTGCCTTTGGAGTATATTTACTGAGTCATTTATAAATGCTTACATAATGGCGATAATGCAGGAGGTAGGCACTTTGAACATTTTTGTTTGATTACTATTTAATATTGCCCGTCTTGAACACCACTAATGAAATATCAAAACGTCATCAACGAATAAAAAGGATAAATGAAATCGAACTAAAACGGTATATTAACTGAATACATAGCATACAAACAAAATAAAACACTCTATGATTTACTCTGTGTAGCATAGGTATAATTAAAATAGTTATAAAGACACTAGCTGCACAAAATTATTTACAAAAAATAGATATACATATATGTTGTCATAGAACACAGTGCTTATCAATCTTATAAATATACTTATCTATATCTGTAAACTAATAAAGACATTTATTTTATTTGTAATATCTTACTATAATGAAGACAATCTTTCTTGTCATTCGGTGAAGGTACATGTTTTTTAGCACATATTCAACCTTTATCTGCAGTACAATAGTAATTAATTTGTTTTTACAATCCATACAATTCCAACAATGCTTAACACCGTATCCTAAATAGATATTTGTAGCATCGGCATATACCAATTTCGCCATGGGCATTTTCATGATAATAGGTCGTGCATTTTAAAAATAATAAATTTTGTATTGCCATCACTTTATACATTTAATTGTAATACTTATCAAATAATATTTATTATTTAGAAATAACATTAACATCACAAAAGTACTTTTAATGGATCCACTGTGACCATTGCCATCATGTCCCGACTTAATTTTGCAACCCTTATCAGCCTTACAAATCGTATTATTTTGGCACGCATTACAATTTCAGCATTGACAAACACCGTCACCTTTAAAACCGTTAGAATATCGGCACTGACCTTTATCGCACTTGGCATTTCAATGACAGTTGGACAAACATTCTGAAAATACGGAATTACTTATTGTCATTAATTTACTCTTTAAATTGTATTAATTATCAATACTAAAAATTATTCAGAAATAAAATAAACATCACAAATGTACTTTTAGTGCATCCACTGTGAGCATTGCCATCAAATTTGTCCTTAAATTTGCAACCCTTATCCGCCATACAAATCAAATTATCTCCGCACTTACAATTTCAACACGGAACAACACCTTCTCCCTTTAAGCCGTTGCAGCATCGGCACGAACCTTCACCACACTTGGCATTTAAATCACATGGGGGTGAGCTTCCTAAAAATGTGGAAGAAATATGCATGATCAACATGTATTTGTTTAGATTTTAATTAACGAAAAAATGCATTTTTTTTAAATAAAATTAATACAAAAAACATACTTTTAGTGCATCCAATGCGAACATTACCCTCATTACAATTCCAACATTTGGTAACCCCGTCTCCTTCAAAGCCATCTTCAAAGGCAATGACCGTTAACGCACTTGGCATTTGTATGACAAGAAGATGAGCATTCTAAACGTACATTAATACAAATCGTCAAAAAAAATAATATTTGTGATTACTAAATTTGAAAATAATGAATATACTCAAAAATAATAAATTCATCAAATACCCCCTTTTAGTGCATTCACTGTGAGGATTACCCTCATATCCGTCCTTACATTTGCACCCCTTATCCGCAGTACAAATTGTATTCTCTTTGCACTCATTACAATAACAACATTGGGTACTCCCGTCTCCTTTAAAGCCTTTGGAGCATCGGCAATGACCATTATCGCACGTAGCATTTAAATGACCGAACGTTCTACATCCTAAAATATGAAAATAATAATGGCCATTTAAATATTTGAAAATATTATTTTTTATCAATTGGAGTATACAACAATTTTGTATTTATTTGACAGTAATTTATAATTTTTTATGAGTTCAACTTGAAAAAGAAATGCTATGCACATATTTATTTGTGGTATTTTCACGTATGTTATGTATTGATGATTAAGTAAATCATTTAAAATTATTTATATGTAAAATCAATTGTAATTTTATATTAAACACAAATAACTCAGATGGCACATGTTTATAGACGTGCTAGAGAAACTGTACAATATGATTATGCCTAATGCCAGAAATCAAAATTATTTTTTGGAAAAGCAATTTTATATTTTATGTAAAAGCTTGTTAAATTACTAATGAGAAGAAGTACAGTATTAAGTTTATACGATAAACGTTCCATGATTCAGATTGTTGTTTACGTAAGTGAAATACTTCACAATTGGTTCGTATAATAGGAGGTCAGATCATTTACAATTTATTTTAAAATAAACTGTTGAAGATTTCTTTCCAAATATGGTAAATATTAATCATGTGACCATTGTTTATATATTATTTGATTGATACCCTTTAATCCATGATGATCGTCATGGGTACGCATACATTTATATCATTATGTTTGTAAACAACCAGATACAACGATTACAGAATAAATTATAAAATATTTGAACAAATGCTGCACAATCAAATTTTGAGTTTTAAAAATTGTTAGAAATGTTGCAATATTTTTACACATGTAAATTTACTGCGTCAAATGTGGACGCATTTTGAGACAAATTTTAATAACTGTAAATGATCAGTACCAGATTAGTAGATATCGCATTTAACTTCAAATATTGGTCATTACAGTTATATACTAATCTGATATGTATCCATTTATGGACAATATTGTTTCTTTAGTTAAACATAATTAATATATATATAGTAGTTATATTGGCGTTTGATCGACCACATACTGTTGATAATCAAATAAATACTGAAATACATTGGACACATCATAAAGAACTTGAATTGTTTAAATATAAAATAAATATTAATATTAATAATCACTTTCTTTAGAATACAGTTTTGTAACTTCAATCACATAGAGGCGACTATGCAACGAAATGCCATGTTACCCAAATAAGATGTATAACTATTAAAGTTGGATTTAATGTAACCATGTATAGTTTTCTGCAATTCGTTACAGCATTCGTGATATTATTTGTACTACTATTAGGGAACTCATCGAAGCTGTTCCAAGTCAATTTGCAGAAACTGTAAAACCTCTCACTGAATTTATGAGTCTTCATTGTTTAATGTATATCAGTAACAAATATAATAAATGTTATTATATTGCACATTTGTCAGATAAGTCAGAGTCGAGTGTTAACGTAGTCAAAACAATGTATTTACTAGCCAAGTCATGAGTAGCCTAGTATTAACTAAATTAAAAATGCATAGTGACAAAGCTAGTTAACGGTTTATACTCTTTGCTAAAGTACAATATCAATACAATTCTATTGTCTCGAATTTTATTGGACACACAACAGCTGATATTCTAACGAAAGGTTGATCCAAAAATGATAGTGGATGAGTTCAATCGAATAATGGTGCATCATGTTATTGACTGTTATTCTCTATATGAGCCACATGTACATTAAGCAAAGCTGATGTCGTATAAAGCAATAATTTAATGCGACACTATAGTATATAAATAAATGAATATATTTGAATACAATTTTAGAATAGAAATGTCTGAATGCGACAATTAAACTGAAAATATACTCACTAGTTCCTCTGACTTCGACCTCACAAAGGGTGAGATAGTTTGTTCACTGAAGTTCAATTTTAACAAATCGACCACTACTTTTATAGTCTAAATGGATATTAACGCCGTTACGACCGGTACCTGGATAACGAGCGCACACGTGATTTATGTCATCACTCGAAAATCCAGTCTGTTGAAAGTAAGACCCAAATAATAAATACATTTATCTCACAATACACATGTTATGAGGTATACAATAATATTAAAACAAAATTGAGCATATTTTCTATTTATTTGAATAGCATAAATATATATTATATATGAGCGACTAGGATTTAGAAATAAACGAAAGTTTTCAAAAAGTATAATTTTAAAAAGCTACAACTCGGTGACTCAACAACCGATGACATTTATACCTTAAAATCATTCGGAGTTTATGAAACGGTTATATTATGATAAGTGTGTTTGATTTTACCGGTATTAAAAAAGAATCTATTCATTTCGAAGATAAATATACAGTTAATTTAACTACTATTTTTTAATGCATCAACTTTATATTTAGCTAAAAAATGTCAGCAAACATTATTAAATTTTATATATATTTGAATATATTGGTCATTGTATTTGCTGGAATTTATGCTGATATCTGCTTTACTTCCGTGTAATTACGAGTCATTTGACTTTCTTTTCCTCCAGCTCCAACATAAATTTGTTAATTGTAACTTTTTTTATCAAGCGATAATCTCCATCTGCCCTTACGTCCACTACAAATACCAATTACAAGTGTTAATGTCCGAACTAATTAAAATTATTAACACATACATGACATATCAATTAAAATAATGAAAAGAAATCGATAATGTAATCATGGAATTATATGAAACGGTCCTTTAAAGCAATTGTGTTTGTTTTCACTCATCAATATCAGATTCATGAAATACATATACATATATATATTATTAGTATTTGTTATATACATTTTAAAATTGCTTATATTTGACCTCTTATTGACATAATTACTGTCTCAAACTGAAAATTCATTGGTAACGGATGTTTTTCTTTCTAGTTATAAGCATTTGAAAGATATATTATAAATTAGACTTAAAGCTTTTGGTAATGTGTATGTATACTAGTAACTATGTACAATGAGCTATGTCGAAGTAATTGGCTTTCACTTTAACTCTCAAAAGCTTCGAAAATATACAATTTTTTCGGCCTACTTGTCTACATTTGTCTTCATTGTTTTAGTATATTTTACGATTTACTTACGATCAGTTGCAAAATGATAAAAATATAATGTTATCCAATATTTATAATATTATAAGTATGACATGATTACAATAGTACCATTTCAATTATACGTTTTCAAAATATAGATTATGGGTTCAGAAAATATGCACACAAACGTTTTGACTTTGTTTTGACTTTCACTTTAGCCCTCAAAAGCTCGAAAATGTACAATTTACTCTGCCTACTTGTCTAATTCTGTCTACATTGTTTTAGAATATTCGACTTTACTTATGATCAGTTGCAAAATGATGAAAATACAATTTGATCCGATATTTGTAATATTATATTTATGACATTAATAAAAATGGTACCATTTTAAGTATACGTTTTCAAAATATAGGTGATGGGTTTAGAAAATATCTACAAAAACGTTTTGTCTTTGTAGGACTTTTTCTAAGATGTGTGGAGATGAGAGATAATATGTGAAATTTTATACAAATCAACACTGTTATTTTACGAGCCTTTTAAATATAAATATTATGAATTGTAACTCAAAAGCTGTACAGTATCATTTTAAAACAAAATAATACATATAGGTAATATACAAATAAAAAAAACTATCACTCATAATGAAATTAGTAATATGAAATGAATTATTCTAAAATAAATACATTTTTTATTGATATCAAAAAATCGTTCTTATATATGTAGTAGTTTATATTGAATAGACAACTCTAATATATTTTCTAAAACTCACTCTGATTTCAAAATTGGCCAGCCGATCACCACAGCAACCATAACGATTTACTATCATTACTGTTTCCAAAGTTACAAATCCTTCAAGGTCTACATTCTACCATGGCTTTTCCTCTTTTTTGGCATGGGCGCAGCATCCATAATTAGCACATAGTTGTATATTTCTATAGTCTCCGTCAACAGCATATTTAGCAAAGTTTATTTTAAAATCAGTGCCTTCATAATCAGTGCTCTGACACGCGGGTTTATTCCTGGAGACTATTGGAAATTCTGATAGGTTCAAAGAAACAAAATGATTAAATGTATGAGCTTTCTTTACTCAAGTCAATGTAGAAATGAAAATAGTTATTAGTTAAATAAAATGAGTTATATATTGTAACGTTAAATGTCTCAATTAATTATCTTAACAAATAACGATAAGATATATTTCAAAATGTGTTTAAACGTAAATAATAAAGTCAAGCTTAGTATTTATTTCAAATTTATTTTAAAATATATAAAATATATCACGTGACGAGTCAAATTATGTTTCTTACGAAAAGAAGCAGTATCATTTATTTACATAAAATTGACAACTAAAATATATTTCAGTAAGATTGTCACAATAATAAAATTAAAATTAAATGCTATAAACTTAAAAGCAAACTGCTAATACTGCCAAGCTATTGTGAGGTTCCTATATCCTAAGATGAAGTTTGGAACCTGATTTTAAATTTGAAAAATCACAATAACTTTTTTTTAAACGCTGAATATATTGGAATATTAAAGAGAATAAACTAATAAGCCAACAAAATTATATTTCTCCACATGACATGAGTGCCTATATAATTGATAACATGTAATTGTTCAACTGCTATATTTTCTTTTGTGTCCTTTAGTCAGACATCGAAATATGGTACTTCAATATACATATATTTAAAACGCAAATTGATATCTTCAATGATATAAACATAAAAGCTAATACTGCCAAGCAATATGATATTTACAAAAAAGTTTTTTTAATGTTGTCAATAATTGTTTTTGTCGTATAAATTTGCTTTATTTTTATGTCCGATATGTATATAACTTAATTATTTTATTTAACGCCTTTAAACGCAAAGTAGCGCAAGCCAATTCCTCCCTCCACCCCCCCCCCTTCCTTCCCGTGGGTTAGGGTTAAAAATGTAGATGCTAATTGTTCGACATAGAATTTCCTTGACATTCACATAATTTAGATGTTTAAAATATGTTGATATGAACATCTTCATCAAATAATATTACAGACAAAGATGAATAGCATGTGCATATATCGAAATAACCTACGAACGTCAATAATTTGTATTTAAATAATTATAAGTTTATAAAATAGTCATTTTTCATTCATCTATTATAGATCGTAAATAGATAAAAAATAGTATAGTTTAATTTAATATTGTAATATTGTAATATAATCCAAAAACTGTAATTTATATAAAAACAAAATTCTCCCGTAAAGACAGCCAAGATCCGAGCTCATCAAAAGCAAATAGTTGATATAGAATATATGAAATACAGCCAATTAAATAATAAAAAAATGACGCCAAGACCTATTTGTTAAAACACATACATTTTTAAATAGATATATATATGAAATGAGACATGTATCTATATCTTACCCAAACATGAAAAATAAATAAAATAAGAAACCAATAAATTTGGAATTTTGTGGTAATGGAATAAGAATCAAAGAAACACTCTCATAAATACATGTCTAATCATTGAATTAAAAGGAATTAAATTAAAAATAGAACAAAATAATATATGTAATATAGCAATGTCATGAAGTTATTATTAATTTTTAAATTTTAAATTTTTGTTTTATAAATTTTGTAGCGTCGCAAAAATGAAAGCCAAACAATTAGGCATGAATAATGACGATCATTATATCAATGATATAATAAATCATGCTCTAAAATCTCCATATAAATGTTAAATGATATTATTTCACTTACTTTTTATTCCAAATACTTCTAGCTCGAAGATGGTAAGATTTGCTGCTTTTTTAGCCTCAATTGAAATTCGAAGAAACCTTCCAATTGAATCACAGACGAGAAAAAAGAGCTGCCAATGTTTGCCAATTCCAGAGTATCTATTGCAAATATTAGTCGTTGGGTCTGTTTTTCCAGTCTGAGGTGATGTTTAGAAAGATGAGTCAGAAATTGATTACCCAATTATATCCTAAATTGTATTACAAGATTGAATGAAATCCATAATATCATTATGGTATACTTGTCATTAAAATTTAATTATCTAATATATTCATAACATTTTTATAATAGAATTATTTATAATTTTATAAATACTAATAAACTACATGTTTTAACATATAGTCAATTGTAAAAAATAAACGTCGCATTTCACAGTTTCAATGGCTTAAAAGTTAAAATTTAAGTATGCAAGTAGGGGGCTGCCATCATCGTCAAGACTTATTTAAAAATAAATAATAATTCGATCAATTATATAACCATAATTAATGTATAATTTATAATTTATAACTTAGATATGTTAATATTGTATTGTATTTCATAAATGCGTCTGCTCAAAATTAAAAAATAAACCTGAGTGTCTAAATAAATAGATACTAATCCCTATACACAAAAACTAAAGCTATATGAATTAAAGAACAACTTGCATGAAAGTCTATTTGAGGATCTAAGCAGGAATCTTACTTTGATCGAAAAGTCACTCAATCTTTCACCAAGCGTTGCTCGATTGTACAAGTGGACTTCTTTGATGGTGTAGACAGCTCCAAGATCTACTTGCCACCAAGGATGTATTTCAAGTTTCGTCTGAGTGCAGCTCCCTCCATCCCATTCATGGTTCTTGATACCGTCCACCGCACTCGAAGCTGGTCCTGAGTAATGTTTAATTGTATTTTTGTTTATCTTTAAATACTCACTGCTTTGTTTAGCTGATCGGCCTCGCGAAAGAAGATGAAATTTGGAACCTGATTTTAAAGTGGAAAATTATCAATAACTTTTTTTTAACATTGAATATATAGGAATAATAAAGAGAATCAACTAATAAGCCAACAAAATTATATTTCTCCATATGACATGAGTGCCTATATAATTGATAACATGTAATTGTTCAACTGCTATATTTTCTTTTGTGTCCTTTAGTCAGACATCGAAATATGGTACTTCAATATACATATATTTAAAACGCAAATTGATATCTTCAATGATATAAACATAAAAGCTAATACTGCCAAGCAATATGATATTTACAAAAAAGTTTTTTTAATGTTGTCAATAATTGTTTTTGTCGTATAAATTTGCTTTATTTTTATGTCCGATATGTATATAACTTAATTATTTTATTTAACGCCTTTAAACGCAAAGTAGCGCAAGCCAATTCCTCCCTCCACCCCCCCCCCTTCCTTCCCGTGGGTTAGGGTTAAAAATGTAGATGCTAATTGTTCGACATAGAATTTCCTTGACATTCACATAATTTAGATGTTTAAAATATGTTGATATGAACATCTTCATCAAATAATATTACAGACAAAGATGAATAGCATGTGCATATATCGAAATAACCTACGAACGTCAATAATTTGTATTTAAATAATTATAAGTTTATAAAATAGTCATTTTTCATTCATCTATTATAGATCGTAAATAGATAAAAAATAGTATAGTTTAATTTAATATTGTAATATTGTAATATAATCCAAAAACTGTAATTTATATAAAAACAAAATTCTCCCGTAAAGACAGCCAAGATCCGAGCTCATCAAAAGCAAATAGTTGATATAGAATATATGAAATACAGCCAATTAAATAATAAAAAAATGACGCCAAGACCTATTTGTTAAAACACATACATTTTTAAATAGATATATATATGAAATGAGACATGTATCTATATCTTACCCAAACATGAAAAATAAATAAAATAAGAAACCAATAAATTTGGAATTTTGTGGTAATGGAATAAGAATCAAAGAAACACTCTCATAAATACATGTCTAATCATTGAATAATAACGGATTAAATGAAAAATAGAACAAAATAATATATTATGTAATATAGCAATGCCATGAAGTTATTATTAATTTTTAAATTTATAATTTTTTTTATAAATTTTGCAGCGTCGCAAAAATGAAAGCTAAACAATTAGGCATGAATAATGACGATCATTATATCAATGATATAATAAATCATGCTCTAAAAACTCCATATAAATGTTAAATGATATTATTTCACTTACTTTTTTGTTCAAATACTTCTAGCTCGCAAATGTTAAGATTTACTGCGTCGTCAGCCTCAATTGAAATTCGAAGAAACCTTGCCTTTGAATCACAGTTGATATAAAAGATCTGCCATTCTTTGGCAATTCTCGGGTATTTAAAACAATAATGAGTCGGTGGGTCTGTTTCTCCAGTCTGAGATGAAATTTAGAAAGATGAGTAAGAAATTGATTACCCAATTATATCCTAAATTGTATTACAATATTGCAGGAAATTCATATTATTATTATGGTATAATTGTCATTAAAATTGAATTATTTATTATATATTCAATACATTTTTAGAATATAATTTTTAATAATTTTAGAAATACTATTAAAGTACATGTTTTATCATATATTTAATTGTAACAAATAAACGTCGCATTTACAGTTAAAATGGATTAAAAAGTTAAAATTTAAGTATGCAAGTAGGGTTCTGCCATCATCGACAAGACTTATTTAAAAAAATATATTAATACGATTAATTATATAACCAAAATTAATGAATAACTTATAACTGAAATATGTTAATATGTTATTGTATTTTATAAATACATCTGCTCAAAACTAAAAAGTAAACCTGAGTGTCTAAATAAATAGATACTAATCCCTATACACAAAAACTAAAGCTACATGAATTAAAGAACAACTTGCATGAAAGTCTATTTGAGGATCTAAGCAGGAATCTTACTTTGATAACAAAATTTCCCAATTATTTTTGTTTTGAATTAATCAAACAACGCCATTAATTAATAATCACCTTGTAGTAGCATTTCGGCTCCCTATATTTTTTGTTTTGAATTAATCAAACAACGCCATTAATTAAGAATCAACCTGTTGTAGCATTTGGGCTCACTATATTTTTTGTTTTGAGTTAATCAAAAAACGCCATTAATTAAGAATCACTCTGTAGTAGCATTTGAGCTCCCTATTATTTTTGTTTTGAATTAATCAAACAACGCCATTAATTAAGAATCACCCTATAGTAGCATTTGGGCTCCCTATATTTTTTTTTTTATTAATCAATTAACGCACTTAATTAAAAATTACCCTGTTGTAGCATTTGGGCTCCCTATATTTTTTGTTTTGAATTAATCAAACAACGCCATTAATTAAGAATCACCTTGTAGTAGCATTTGGACACCTTATATTTTTGGTTTTGAATTAATCAAACAACGCCATTAATTAAGAATCACCCTGTAGTAGCATTTGGACACCTTATATTTTTTGTTTTGAATTAATCAAACAACACCATTAATTAAGAATCACCCTCTAGTAGCATTTCGGCTCAACATATTTTTTGTTTTGAAAATAATCAAACAACGAAATTAATTAAGAATTACCCTGTACTAGCATTTGGGCTCCCTATATGTTTTGTTTTGAAATAATCAAAAAACGCCATTAGTTAAGAATAACCCTTTAGTTTAATTTGGGCTCCATATACTTTTTGTTTTTAATTAATCAAACAACGCCATTGATTAAGAATCACCCTGTAGTAACATTTGAACTCCCTATATTTTTGTTTGCATTAATCAAACAACGCCATTAATTAAGAATCACCCTGTAGTAGCATTTGGGCAACCTATATTATTTTTTATTAATCAAACAACGCCATTAATTAAGAATCATCCGGTAGTAGCATTTGGGCTCCCTATTATTTTTGTTTTGAATTAATCAAACAACGCCATTAATTAAGAATCACCCTGTTGTAGCATTTGGGCTCCCTATATATTTTGTTTTGAATTAATCAAACAACGACATTAATTAAGAATCACCCTGTAGTAGCATTTGAACTCCCTATATTTTTGGTTTTGAATTAATCAAACAACGCCATTAATTAAGAATCACCCTGTAGTAGCATTTGGGCTCCCTATATTTTTTGTTTTGAATTAATCAAACAACGACATTAATTAAGAATCACCCTGTAGTAGCATTTCGGCTCCCTATATTTTTTGTTTTGAATTAATCAAACAACGAAATTAATTAAGAAACACCCTAGCTGTAGTAGCATTTGAGCTCCCTATATTTTTTGTTTTGAATTAATCAAACAACGCCATTAATTAAAAATCCCCCTGTAGTTGCATTTGAACTCCCTATATTTTTTGTTTTGCATTAATCAAACAACGCCATTAATTAAGAATCACCCTGTAGTAGCATTTGGGCAACCTATATTATTTTTTATT
>JAYRBW010129734.1:0-16136 GCA_036023295.1 Invenusta paracnida
CATGCGTAACTCACAGAAGGGTAGGGTGTGCATTGAAGGTGAACTCCTTTCCATCTATTGAGATCTTAAGTTTAAGGTTGGCTTCGGCTTGGTCTAATGGGAACAGAGAGACTTCACATTTCGTAATGCACAGCGTCCTTAACTATTCCTTGCTCCAGTTGTGAATGCTGTTGCAGGCTTCCTGAACCCTGCTGATGGCGTTGTTCACATCTATGTCTGAGGCCCAGACGGTAATGTCGTCTGCGAATAAGCTGACTTTGACTGAGTTGGGAATAACTTGAACAACGTCGTTGATATACATGAGAAAACGTGTAGGAGAGAGGACGGCCCCTTGAGGTAGGCCTTCTTGCATTTTCATGATCTTGCCTCGAGTACCTTCGTAAGTAACCTAAGCTCTTCTGTTGCTGAGCCAGGTCTGTACCCATTTAATGATGTTATTTCCTATGCCTAGTTTCGTCATCTTCCAGATCAAACAATTATTCCAGACTTTGTCATACGTTTTAGCGTAATCCAGTAGGCAAAGTACTTTTTTCTTCTTGAAGTGAAGAGCATCGCTCACAGATTGAGATAAATTGACGAGTTGATCGACAGTGGATCTATGGGGTCTGAAACCCGCTTGATGTTCGCTCAGTAAGCCTTTAGATTCAAGGATGTAAAGAATTCGCTTGTTGAGGACCCGTTTCATAAGCTTTCCGACGCATGAGGTTAAGCAAACCGGTCTGTAGGAAGAGATCTCTTCAGGTGCCTTTCCTTTCTTTAGTAAAGGGATGATGTTCTCTTCCCTTTAATTTTGAGGGACTTGGTGGACGTTTAGAGACTTGTTCATGATGTTCGTAAGAACCTCTATAGCACGATGTTCTAAGAATTTCAATATTCGATGGTGGATTTTGTCGGGACCAGTTGCCTTAGAGCCGTCAATTTCAATGCAGTTTTAACTTCATTAATATTAATTTCTGTTTCTTCTTCTCTATTGGGTCTTGTGTTGTTTTTGAAGTACTTGGTGATGTCTTTCTTGATCTTAAATTTGTCTTTGGGAATTTTTTTGCGCATCTAATGATGCACAGAGCATTTGAAAACATGAAGACCGACCTCCAAGCAATCATCAACAATGATGGTTATTATATGTAAAAACATTGTACAAAACCATATTGATATTGTTTCTTTATTACTTGTGTAATTTAAAATAATGTTACTATAATGTTACAAAACCTATTGATATTGTTTCTTTATTACTTGTGTAATTCAAAATAATGTTACCATATAATACACAAATTTCCATAAAAACGCAGTTTTTTACGATACAAAAATTCATGAAAATTTGCACAAGTTGACTCTACACAGTTGTTTGTTCTTCCGTAATCACTATTAAATTCTTAATGAAATTATAATTTTGTGTTTGTTGATGAATGAAAGGTCTAAAATATATGTGCGTGCCTCAATTTTAATTTGGAATATTATATTAAATGTTCTAAATTGGTATATTATTTAATGATATTTAATGCACGCGAGATTTTATGCCGTACTATAAGGGTCCCGTCGTGGGTGATTGAAATGTGGATAAATCGGAATAAAAGGTGTAGGTACTAAAAAAATGTTTTGAGATAAATAATTTTTGTTGGTGGATATTTTAAAAATCTTGTGTTGATATTGGGTAGATACAGTAAATTGTGAGTGGAAAATAAAAACTTTGGATGGACAAATAACACCTTTGTGGGTGGGCATAAAATAACACAAATTTGTGGGTGGAAACAACGTGAATTTGCGGGTGGATAATTAACGCGAATTTTTAGATGGATAAATGACACAAATTTGTGGGTGAATTAAATAGCACAATTTCTTGTGGGCGAATAAATAACACAAATTTGTGGGGGATTATTTAATGGGCTATTTAAATAGCGCATTTTAGTGTGTAGTTATGCGATTGGCTATATCGATTGTTTTTACTGTGCACACAATTTGTAAATATTCTATATTTATTTATAGAATTTACATCATATTTTGAGTCAAAGCTGTAGCCATAGGTATAGGTCTGGACCTAGACACTTGCAGCAGTATTACAAGTTAAATCTACTTCAATACTTCTAAACGATTGTCCACAATCTGTGTAGTGGTTTATATCACGAACATCTCTATAATATAAACCGCAACTATGACAGAAATTTTGAGTATTCGACGATTCGTATTAAATAATAATATTTAGGAGTAAGTAAGCGACATTTTAATATTTACAAATTACAAGCGCACAATGTAAACAACCGATATAGCCAATGACATAATTACCCCCAAATATTCGCCATTTAACTAGCCAATCAAATAATCACCTACAAATTCGAGTTATTCATTCATTCACAAATTTGCTTTATTTATCCACCCATAAATTTACATTATATTTGTCCACCCAAAAATTCATGCTATTAATTATCCACCCACACATTCATATTATCAATTATCCACACACAAACTCATAAAATTAATTGTCGACCCATTTTTGCTATTTATATCTACATAAAAATTAAGTGAAATTTATCCACCAACCAATAATGACTTGTCCTCTCAAATAAATAAATTACCTACAAAATCTATGATATACCCACATATATTTCGAGGTATTTTTGAGGATAAATAATATAAACCAAGTCGAATTTAAAATGTATAGTGTTACTACCAAAATATATTATATCACCACGACAACCACGACGTAGCTTTCTTTGTACGGCATAGATATTAGTGTATTTTTCGAATGAGAAGGGAACCAAAAGTAAACTGTTAAAAGAATAAAATGATGTAAGATGTACAAGTCACATTTACGAAATTTGCTTTTAATATGTGGATATACCTAATTGGCATCAACATACTTATTTCTGCGTAATCTAAAATTACCTAATAAAATTAATTGTCAAGGGCTTGTACATTTATAAATATATATAATTCATTTTTATAATTATAAAAGTTTGTCTGATTCGATTGTGCACTTTAAAAGTATACCATAAGGTAATTGACTACTGTGACATTAAAATATTAAAAACTTTTTGATAGACTTAAAACTATGAAAAGTGTTAATTAAAGTTTTAAGCGCAGTTTTATCAGCTATTTACCGATTTTAGCAATTTAGATAGAAAATTAATAAAGGAAAGTTTTAATCTCCAGTAGCTTAAAACTTTAGCGAGGTCAAAGTAAGTTTTAACAAATATATTATTATTATTTTAGTTTTTCAAGGGAAATTTGTTTAGAATTAAGAGTACGGAATAATTATAATATATGAAATATTTAATTACCTAATAATTATACTACATATTTATGTAGTGTGAATTATTATCAAATTCATTTAATACTTTTATTATATCGCTTTTACTCCCGAAGAATCGTTTAGACAGTTTAGGGGCCATTTTAATTTATAATTAAATTTTAAATTTAAATTTAAATTATATAATTTTAAAACTTATAAAAGTTTTAAGCCAAACATAGAATTTTGAAGCGCTGATTAAAACTTTTGGTCGTTTTAAAACTTATAAAAAGTTTTAAAACCTACTTTGACCTCACTAAATGTCTAACTATATGAAATGCAAAATTACGTCAACTTTTTCTAGAATTTGCTTCTAGGAGAATAAAATATTCAATGAAAGAAGTAATAAAATCATTCAATAAATATATTTGAAAGCTAATCAATATAACGGTAAGGGAGATGAAAAACACAAAAAACAGATATGGTGAAAGAGTAGCAGTACACGTTTAACATAACGATTGCTTTTATGAATATGAGGTGACCAAGCCGGGAATCTTACTATAGTCGAATAAGAGTTGTATAATCAGACTATGTAATTTACGTAGCTTGCCAAGGACGACCTTTGTTTACTTGTAAACAAAGTAAACGTGAAGACTGCCTTGAAATTAAATTTGATCTGAACTCCCAATAAAGTTAATAGTAATATTAAAATATAACGTAAATTTTTTTATTTGTTTTAATAAAGACCACCCTTCTAGTATATATTTTAAATTAACCATTCTATAAATAGGATGGTCCTTTAATTTATTTAACCTTAATATCCCTTCTTTAAATTCAAATTTTGTTTCGATAAATTACTTTTTAAATTCAATCTTGAATGAAAATTTATACAGCTCAATATAATTACAGCAATAAAAGTTTGCAATAACAACGAATTGTGTCATAACCATAATAAATTATGCTGTGAAACTCATCTGGGATGTTACCGATTGTGTAAATTTTACAACTGAAATATCATATATCATGCATACTAAACAAATTAAAATGCATTGACACCATGTGTCATGCTTTCATGTTAAAAACACCCATGCTACATATACAAAATAATGTTATTTGTCGTAATGCCCAATAAATATGAATTATGCAATCAATCAGCCATATAAAGTCATGCAATAAATAAGAAGGAAATCCTCATATATATTAGGCTTTCTTCTTATTTATAATATCAGAATTTGTATAAAAATAAATGATTAATAAACGAACCTGTCGTTTGTACAGATTGCTGAACTGCGGTATGCTGCGATTGCCCAACAGGCTGTGAAACCTGCAAGTCCTCTGAGGTTGGTTCCCGCGTGTTTGCCGATGTCCAGGTATTCCCATAGGTAAAGGAGAAGGCCTTCCGTGGCGGTTCTCGGATGCACTGCTGCCCGATGGTCTCATGCACCTCGTAACGTTTGGCATTCTCGTGGCGGTCCAGTCGGCGCTGGTCCAGATGAAGGCCGATTAGATGTTGTGCCTGACACGTCAGTGAAGGAGAAAAGAGCATTAGTTTTGGCGGCCATGTTAATTGCAAGAAATAAACACAATGCTTCAAATTGGGTGTTTAATAAAGTTATTATGTCTCCCATTAAGACCAAGTTCACCCGAGACTTGATAATAATTTGCGTGTTTCTAAGAATCTCTAGAATAGCAAAAACTTCTGGAATTTGGAAATATGCATCGATTTGTAATATTTTTCGAATACAATTCTTGAAATTTATTATTTTTTTGTAAAATGCCATCACTAAAATTTTGTGTGGGCATGTGTCATATTTCATTCATTCCTCAATAATGTTGAATTATATTGATTAAAGATATATAAATGCGTGATATAAATAGAAACACATAAAAATATAAATTATACTGGCACAAGAAATGTGCACTAATTATAAAAAAAAATTAAACTGTTTTTTATATCATCAAATGAATTATTCTCCATTCATTTAATAAAATATTGAAAGTTATTATAATCACATGCAAAAATTGCTTATCATTCAAAATGTTAGTATAAGCATATACATAAATAGTATATCATACACTCCTATATTTAATAAATATTTCAGGTTTCTTTATACAGATATGAAATCACTCTTCCTAACTCTAGACCGCAATGTGTGAAAATGTGTTATACTATAATTTAGTAACTATTCTTAAACAATACTTTAAGAATTTAAGACTGAAAAATAATTGTAGAATTTGTCGAAATGTCTTAAACAATAAAAGGTACAAACCACCAGAAAAAAAAGTATTTATTATGTGATAGGTATATACATATAATACAGTCTGGGCCAGAAGTTACTACGTGCAATAGAATCCATAGTTTTGAGTATTGATTTTCTTTAGTTTATAGAATTAATCATATCTACGTGTTTATGTCAAGCATTGAAATCAGCTTAAATTAAAATTTTAAATGCTGAACAGTTATAATCATAGAGTAATTACACATAGAGTTTTGACTCTTATTGATTTCATATGCATTGCGTTGTTCATTTTTGTCGATAGAAAATCGTTGTATTTTAATGAAGTTTGCATAAATGAGTAAGAAATAAGTAGTATTATTTTTATAATCTTTAGATGAATTATAATCAAGACTTTTATAATTTTTGGATGTCACAGAATCTATAAAATATAGTTAGCTATATTTGTATCTCAAATTTTATTACACACTTACTATTTAAGAATTATTTTACAAAATCTTTAGGTTAAGAAAATAGTAGTATCAAACTATTATCAATAATCAAGAAGAGTCCCAACTCTATCTATCAATACTCTATGGTTCTGATATTATCAATTGAAGTCAACTTAATAATAAGGTGAATTATAATCCGCTTAATAATTTAAGATGCAGAACAGTTCTGATATTAGCAAATACACAATCGAATACCGAATATTGTCTGCTGTTTGGTGGTAGGATTCTGATCATTCTCGTAATGCAATGATATTAAAAAAGCAAAAGCTAAGAGAAAGATTTGATGTGGAACCACCAGATGGTCGTGTTATTAAGGAGTGGAGTGAGAAATTGTTTCAAACCGGTAACATCTTTGATAGACACCGAAGTGGTAGACCTAATGAAAGAGGAGATTATATTGACGAAGTAAATGAAGCCATTACTCAGTCTCCTGCAAAGTCAGCTCGATAATTATCAGACGAGCTTAACATACCCAGATCAACTGCACAAAGGATCCTCAAAAAAGATTTGAGTCTGAAACCATATAAGCCGGTTAAAGCTCAGTATTTGACACCCCAGGATTATGTCAATCGTGTCGATTGTTGTGAACTTATCTTACAAAAATATGACAATGCCAGGCTAAGAAGTAAATAATTGTTTTCAGACGAATGTGCTGTGTATCGAACACAAAAGCCCTACAACTTGGAAATGTGGTCGAACGAGAATCCCCACTTTTGAGAGCAAGTTCAACAGTTTCAACCCAAGGTAATGATCTGGGCAGCTATGTCCGAAAGTGCTTTAATTGATCTTTTTTCCATTGAAGGTTCAGAAGATGCTGATCGCTACCAACAACTTTTAACGGATGAATTTATTCCTGAACAACAACGACGAGGTCTACTTTACTCATGCCATTTTCAGCAAGATGAAGCACCTTGTCATACGGCTGTAACAACTCAAAATATGTTGAATGTGCACTTTCCAGGCAGATGGATGGGTAAATTTAGACCAATACCATGGCCTCCAAGAAGCCCGGATCTCGCCTCATGCGACAACGCACTGTGGGGAATAATAAAAAAGAGAGTTTGTCAAGAAAAACCGGCTTCAGTTGCCGAATTAAGAGCATCAGTAACCTTGGCTTTTGAGGAAATCAACAAGGATATTTTGAAAAAATTCATGCACGCACCTATCGAAGACTCCCCCTATGATCAATAAACCCATTTGTGACACTGGAAACAAAAGGTACTTATGCTATCTATTTAACAATATTGTAATCTTTTCGATAATTGCAAATAATAAAATTACAAATTATTTCTAAAATTATTTTCAAACGTAGTAACTTCTGAGCTACACTGTATATATATAGAGAGATATTTAGTAGGCATATCATATTATATGTATGTAATCATTTTCCTGTTTATTGAAACAGGATTTCTGGCAATAAGAAATCATATGTAAAATATCGAAGTAACAAATATTTTATCACGAATATTTAGTAGTACTATGATAACTTTAAACAAACGACTGTAAATATGAACAAAATATTTTATTGGTAAACATTAGAATATTATGTGTATAATTAAATACAAATGATTACTATAAAAGAAACAAAAAAGAACTTGCAGTAAAATAAAAATATTGACTAATAGTGCTCAGAAAAGAGTGAAATAGATTTTAGTCAAATGTCTTTCTCAATTCAGGTATTTTCTAAACGATATGGATGAGCTACTTCAGTTTGTGGCTTATAAAAATCTTGTAACATGTAGTTCATCAAGAAGTCGTTTGGCTTTGCATTTTTCTGACGCCGCTATATCAGTAGGTCTCTAAGAAAGCATGATATTTCAGTATATAAAATACTCTTCTATTGGATCATTAAAGCCAAATGTCTGTCAGTAATTACTATATAATTATTATAATAAGAATTTCAAATAATGTCAACAAAATGTATGGAACCATGACGCCATCATTAACACTACCATATACTTAATGTGAAATATACATACAGTCATTATACATAAAATAGTCTTATGTAGTTAAGTATTAGCAGTAGATCATAAAATGACATTAATAAATAAATACACTATGTTGTAATTATTACCTTTTGTTGATTGAGTACCAGAGAAGGATGGGCTATCATTTCAGAGATAGCAAGATTGTTCTTTATTGTCTTGGAAGCAGTTGGTCGGGCATGTTGAGGCCACTGAGCTTGTTTGTAAAGGTCGTTAAAGTCACCATCAGTGTCAACTGCCGGAACCCGCAAACTTTACATAATTTAACATAAGATTATATCAGAAATAATTAAGTCAATACGTGTTGAAAATAATAGTAGAAAAACCACAATGTAAGATATTTTAAACTTTTCAATCTCAACCATTATTCAAGATAACGATCTCTGGTTGAGATCGAAACGTCGAATTTTTATAAATTCTTTTTTTTTAATACTATGTGTTTTTCTACTATAAGATTATAGGATTACACATAGAATATATGCAAAAGGCAATGATGGACGTAATTGAATGACCATGCATTATGTCTATAACACAGGTCCTTTGTAATAGAACACTTCTTTGTAACCTGAAGTTGTACCTGTCAAGGTACAAAGCTCGAAATGGGACTCTTTAAGCTTTATCGGAATTTCGGCCAATGTTTACCGACCTTGCTTTCAGAGGCTTTTCTATGCTTTTTCTGCTTTTTCGTTAAATAGAAATGGCCAAAATATAATAATTATTATTTTTTATCAGTAATTTTGTCAAATTTATGTTCATGGATAGAGTACATTTATAATAAGTGATAAGCATTTTAAAAATATTAATGATGTATATGAAAATAAACTTGATTGACAAATTTGATCATTAAGAAATTAGTAGAGACAAAAGGTAAGACATCGTTTTTTGAAGCACGCTAATTGTAATAAGTTGACCAAACAGAGGAAATTAAGTGCAATTTATAAATTTGAAGATGTACAATAATTATTTAAAAAATAACACACAAATTAATGAACTTACCGTCTGTTAGTTAAACTTTCAAATATGCCCTTTATCAAAATCTGAGCAGCACCATCTTTACTGTGTATTGTTGCTTCAATATGCTCTTCCAAAATTGGCAAACTATTTCGCTTGATAAACTAAATAAAAAATATATCATGGCATATAACAATTAGTGTAAGTACATTGAATATAATATTTACATTAATATATGTATGTAAACAATGTTCATTTCTTTTAAATAATATCAATAATCTGATGACATAAGAGTTTTAATGATTTGACATTTAAAAATAAATAAATATCAACATTGATTTAAGTACCTTTAAAATGTATTGAAGTTTAATAAAAATAATAATATAAACGAAATGTCAAACTTAAACTGAACCCTTCTTTCAAAAGTGGATATATTAATGATGGAAGTGATTTAGTAGCTCAACTATCAATTTAATTTTGCATATTATGTACTATCTAGTACAAAACTTCTATATAATATAATATTCATATTTAAATTATTATGATGTATTGTAAAATTTTAAGATCAATAATATTTTTTAAAATATGTGTATAGTTCGTATATAATTAAGAGAATAGAAACAAGAATATATCAATGAAGAAATATTATAGACCTACATTCTTTAAAAGAAACCAATTTCTGAGTTTCATTTCTGTTGAGTGTCCTGTATTAAACGATGGCATTGATATTTCATGCGGAAAATACCAAGAAAAAATTTCAGCAATAAGGTATCCATTTGAAAAGTCCCTAAAATTATTCAAAATGTGTGTGTTAAATCTAATGTGTTGATGCATATAATATAATATTATATTATAAATATATTTCATCAATTAGCAATTAGTACAAGTAAGTAAACATTTAAAACTAATTTAAATAGTTTAAAGAAATAAATAGTTGTCATTATGAAAATATCAAAAATATTTTGAAACATTTACAATAATATGTTTGGTATTCAATAATAAAAGTGTTAAATTAACCACTTAACATATGAACACAATAATAATTTTTGAGTACATATAGTAAATCGATTTTTGATTATTTTCTAATATAGAGATAATATTTTATGAAAAAAATATGAAAACAAATAGTTCAAGATTTGAATATCTTAGAACATGAACAAAGTACACACAAAAAATACTGTATATATATTTAACAATATATTTACATATAAATAAAAAATTCAATTATAATGTTATTTATATATTACATTAAGCATTATTGTACAACAAAATCTATAAAAAAAGTATATATATATATATAAAATTATATGGTTAATTAATAATATAGTTGAATATAATTTGTTTAAAATTTTAAATGAACAATATACATAAGTAAAACAAATTATTATACAGCTACTAGATATAAGAAAAAAGAAAAAAAATTAACATATCTAAAGAGTTTCTTAATTAAAATATTCACTTTTAAAGATTTTAATATAGTAAAATTAACTTGGCATGTGTGTTTAAATGTATATAATGAAATTTAGTATAGACAGTATATTGAGCAGTTTTTGTTATATAGGTCATCATACCTTATTTAACAATAATATATGTTATTGCTAAATTACATAATTCACTTTTAATAATATGTATGATCATGAAATAAATCTCTTAATATATATAAAATTTAATTATTTACATGTACATATACATATACATATGTTTTCAAAGTAACTATATATCCTATACTTTATACTAGAATATTAGTTTGAAAACAATAAAATGACATAAATTTATTAGTAGAGCTATAAAAACTAAGTGATAGTGTCATAATATATTGGTTTAAAAAGTGATTCTATGTCTTATACTTAAATTAATTCCCAGTAAATTATAATTTTCTTATAATTTAAAATTTATACAGATTCAATCATTTTACTAGTTTTAGTACTTATTAAGTTGCAATGATGTATAATTCAAGCATTGGTAAAATCAGGGAAATGTAAAGTGTAATTGATATGAATGGAAATACCATTGTCTATTTTATGAAGTAATATAATTTTATGATGTTCTTTCAGACAGAATTTTAAATCTCTACTTATTTCATCAAAGTAAGAAAATAGACAATTATTACAATTCACTTTGTAAATACCTAGTACAAATTAAAATAATTGCGCACTTTGGGTGTTTTTCAAAAGCTCAGTTGTTTTATTAGATTTATTTTACTTTATAAGTATTTTTTTCTTCTATTAATTGATATATTTATTATCTACAATAACAGATTAATATAGAATATTATACATTAGATAAATACTTTTCAAGTTGTTAATATTTTTTTATGTAAAATAAAATAAAATAGAATAAATGTAATTTGATAGTTGCAATAACCATAGATACTTGATGAATGACACATAAACAATAATTTAAATAATAATGTCTTTAGTAGAAGAATAAAATTGAAATATTTAATATGATATCATCTTTAATATTATTTAAATTGTGGCATGCAGTTAAGTTGAGTTACATTACTTTGAATACATAATATATAAGCTATCTCCATTTTTTAGTTTTTGAATATATATATATATTATATACTTATATACACTATTAACAGCTGGTGGCCACTAGCAACCGCAACAACACCACAATTATCAAGAATCTTCTTAATTATTTGACCTCTAGTAATTAAAGAGATTCTTGATAATTGTGGAGTAGTCCCACATTAAAATAATTTAATGTGGGAAATTTGAATGAAATAATTTGGGATGCTAAAATGCGGGATTGCCATCTGCCAATACTCTGTGTTAATTTGTTCTTTTCTTGATCTTTAATCTACTATCTTTCTAAAATACTCCCCAATAGTTAATCTTCTGTCATATGTCACTCATCTTCAAGGAATACTGGTCTGAGTGTTTGTTGTATGTAAATTGTTTGGCATATTTCACAATTTAATTATAAATGACACCAGTTTCTTGTCCACTTCTTCTGTGTCTTGGGTGAATATAGTAACCTTAGATTTTGCAGTTAAGTTCCATTAGCTATTCTTCACTCCATTTTTCTATATTTCTGGCTGCTATTTCAACTCGGTAGTCAATAATCTTGGTAGTCAATGACTCATAGTCATTGATAGTCATGACAGGAATGCACTTTGACTTAAATATCTTTTTTATACAAAGCATCAATAATTGAATTAAACTTAGAGATGTGTAGAAAACCATTGGCATTATAACAATAAAATATATGAGTGTGTGTAAAAAATAAGTTAAAAAAATACCATTTGGGATTTTTCACTTGAAAACTTAAATCTAAACTCTGCAACCAGCGTATGATCTCTCTTGGAAGACCCGCCATTATTAATGTTGTTATGCGGCTATGGTAACAGTTAAATAAACAAACAAGTTTAAAAGCAATTCATATAATAACTATTAAAAATAAATTCGTTAAATCAAAATTCTCATCAAAATGCTTGGCTTACGAATAGTTTCTTACCTTCGACCATGAAAACAAAATTGAATAAATAAACCACCGCAAAGTTATTCTGATATTTTTTTATTAATAAATAAATAAATTATCTTTTATAGGCTTTTAAAAATAAATTCTTTTGATCTCTGATAAGCCTTGAATTTTTACTTTATTAAAATAATTAATGATTATAGTTCTAAAGTATAGTTAGTTTGTTTCTATAATATTATATCATCCGGGTCATTCACAATTATACCAAAATAAAGATTTTATAAAAGGCGTATAAATAAAGATGAGAAAAGGAAATAAGTTTTTCTCAGCTCTTGAGGAAAAAGTCGTGAGAAAAAGTCTGAAATAAGAAGAAGTCAAAACTGGTATGAATAAAAAATGTCTTAGCCTCAGAGAAATAATTTTTTTCTCTAGTACTTTTCTCAGTAGTCCAGTCAAATTTTTCTGAAAAATGTTCAAAAACTGGGACTTACACTAGAGCTGTATTTGGTATAAAAAACGCAATTTTATGAAGATAAAAGAAAAAACCAAAGACACAAACTCTTGGGGGAAAAAAGTTACAAAGTCCAGGGAATACTTAAACTATGGTGTTGTTTTCATTTTTCTATAGTAGCACCTATCATTGACTGTACGTTGTACATATAAGGAGAATTCAGACATTATAAATACAAAAGTAGGGTACCAGGTGCAGGGTGCTATTATCATTCAATCTATAGCTAGCAGAATCGAAAAGTAGTATTTACAAGTATTAATTCTAACAATGTTCTCCCTTCAACCTTCACTGGAACATTTACATAATTCGTGGCCTAGACAATGTAATTACTCTGGATGGAAAAGAAACTTTTCATGAAATGGAGATGATATAGCTTAATTATTAGCCACCCAGAACAAGAAATTGGCATTGATGATCAGCGCAAGTACAACGACCAAAGTAACTGCTCAAGAGTAAAGAAACTGTCGCAGACAAGAATGTTTCAATCAGCTTACAAAGAGTGTACAATGCTCCCAATCATCAACCTAAACCTATCTGATTACTTTTGCATATATTCGGTTCTTCTTTACATTTTTACAGTCATTATCGTTAAGTGTGAGGTTATTTCATTGTTTCAGAACCTTTTTTGTATATTTTGATGTCCTATTATATTATAAGAAATGCATATATACTGTTTGTTAGTTTGTTTAATGCAATTTAAGTACGTTGATTGCAACTGGAAGCTAGTAACTTTACAAATAACACGTATCCTATTTTCCTTGGCTTAACTACTAGTTGTTCTTGACAATTATTAAAATAATCTATGTATTATACAGACTTGCATATTTTTTTATACAAAAATTTGTAATAATAATTAATATGTATTAATCAGTAAGGATTCAAATAAGAATATAAATTAAATTAAAATATTCATTAAAATTGTTAACTTTTCCAATTAAAAAATATAACTTATAACAATATATAAGTAAGATAATATTAATATATCTTATAATTATTAGTAATAGTAATAGTAACAATTATAGTTAATTATAAATTTAAAATAATAAAATGAAATATTTATATCAATTAATTAAGTAGGTATTTGATTAATTTCTGTTAACTGTGTAAATTACTGCCTATATAATAAAAGTAGATATATATTATTAAATTAACAAATTAGATCCAGAGAAAGAAAATATATTATTTGTACATACATAATAAATAAACAAAGGGCTTTATTTTCTGTATAACATGTATAAATAGGAAAATGGGAAAAATTTTGTACAAGGTGCGATAACCATATAGATTATCATACATAATATTGTAGGATAATAGATTAAATAAATAAAATAAAATAAAAAGAAACAATAGCTATACATATGTTTAGATCAATTTTAAGGTCAACTGTCCTGTTAAATATAGATTTGCACTTGGAGCAAAGGTCTTCTGATATTTCGTTGTGCTGCTGTAGGTCATTCTAAACTTTCTTCTAGTATTATTTTCTGTTTTTCTATTGGATATTTGTGTATGCATATGTTTGGTTAGCAAACCACACATGTACAAATAAATTTGGTAATCTCCCAGTTAAATTATTTTTTGCGGTTTTTATTTTAATAAACCGCGATTTAATAAAATATTCATTTATTTTAATTATTTTTAACATTTTTATATATACATATAAATATATATACATTAAATATACATATATATTAATATTATATATCCATATATACTATTAAAAGCTGGCAGCCACTTGCGGCCACGACCACACCACGATTATCAAGAATCTCTTCAATTATTAGACAGCGTTATGTTTAAATAGAAATAATAATATGTCTAATAATTGTGAAGATTCTTGATAATTGTGGTGTGGTCCAACTTTTAATAGTATATATACTATTTATAGCCATAGGTATATAATATATATGTATATATATATAAAAAATGTTAAAACAATTAAAATAAATGACTATTTTATTAAATAGCGGTTTATTAAAATAAAAACCGTGAAAAATAATTTAATGCGGGAAACTGGGATTACCATAAATTCACTAATGGTACACAACAGAAACCTATATGTATATTGCATATGAGTCATATGACTCTATTTTTGTGACATCCATATTGACATTGGAGGTTGATAATTATAATTAAATCTAATTATTATTATTAAATAGTATAGTTAATATTTATTTTTCAATTTAAAGTCAGGCCAGGGGCAGGTGTAAAACTGAAATAAAACTTTATACACATATTTTGTAATTGTGACTAATTTTGTGACATTTAATTTTTAAATGACTATCAATTCTGTTTTCAATCAGAGTAGATATAGCTGTACTAAAAAAAGTAGAAGTTTAGCTTGCTCCTAATTATTTAAGGATGTTTGTGTATCATTTATTAATATCAGTTGAAGGTTGAAGGGCATTCTTCGAAAATGTGTAGTACAAGCATATTATTACCTTGTGCTAATTAAACACTTAAATAATCAATGACTATATTAAATAGATCATACATTAGATTTATAGGTTTAAATCATATTAACACCTATATACTTAAAGCAACAGCAACAACTTTATTGATCCCCGTTCGTAAACATCTTTTTTTGTTTCTCTCAGACATGATTTTCATATAGATATAAAAAGTAATAGGTACTTAAGGATTTTCATAAAAATTAAACGAAATTTTTCTTAAAATTAATTATCGTAACTATATAATTAGTGAAGCTTATTATAAATAAAATGTTATACAGGCTGGCTCTCACTTGTATTAATTATGTTTAATAAAGATGCAACAGCTATTTAGATAATAATAACAAATGACAACAATTTTTATGAGTAATCAGTAATCTTAAATTATCCAAATGGTACGTATATAAATCATATTATATTTTATTCTCGGTACTAAAACGATATTTAAGACGCGCACGTATTTATTTACGTTTTATTGTATACGGAAATGTTATAGTTTATAGGTATTATAGTCCATAAATATGGGAATCTTGATAATATGTGAACCCGCATTGTATGATTAAACAATTGGTTTTACTTTTATTGTAGTAAATCAATGTCAATGTATATATTAAATATACAATTATGAATACAGCCTATTAAACTATTACATTTTTCTATATACATATGTAGATATCACGTTTAGTAGATATATATATATAACGCCATATTTTAATTTATTTAACATGCCGCCTCAATTCTGATGTAGGCGCGACCATAGAGAAAAGATACGTCAAATGTCGTGTATACGTCAGACATATACGTAACATTTATATGTATTACTGGCGTATACGTGACGTATATTATTTCTTCAAAATACTAT
>JAYRBW010129745.1:0-16136 GCA_036023295.1 Invenusta paracnida
AGAAAATCATTTAACAGGAGAAAATCGTTTAACAGGAGAAAATCGTGTGTGAATAAATTGTATTAACTACCTGTTATCCTATACTTAATCCACTTATTTTCCTAACAATCATCTGTGTTGTCCTTATTATACATTTACTGTACATTTAATATACATTACTGTATAATATTATACATTTACTGTTTACATGTACTTTAATAATAGGCTTCCTTATTTTAATGAGTTGTTGCACCTTTAATACTTTTACGTAACATGTTGTATACACTTCCATCATTTAATCCTATTTCGTCACCATATCATATTCAACTATTATATAGCCTGTCTCTCTGTTTTTATTCATATTTTATTGCACTCGATAAGGAAAGTTTTTCTTCCGAAATTTTGTGAAAAATATACTTATTTTATAGCAACTTGTGCTTTATCTGTTATTTTATTTACTAAAATGCTGCTACAGGAAACTTACATCTATCTGAAATTAATATATTACACGATATTTGTAAAAAATTAATATGTGTATTATATGTATGTGTTTTATATCTTTTAGATATACAAATGTTCAATATATGAATTAAAATTTACTTTCAAATAATTCTTGTTTGTATAAAAAATGTTTCAATGTAATGATACTGTCTCAATAAAGTATAAATTAGAATTTTGTCTGCAATAAATCTGAGCCAAAAATCCTTTTTAATGGGATTATACTTATCCACACTTGCTATTCAAGCTTATTCGTCATGCTGTTTTAGGATGGAGATTGCATTTAGGATGGCATTTTGGCGCACTACACCCTTTCAGTAAGAGTGTAGTTATAGAGCTGGATAAAGATGGTCTGAAGGCTTTATATTATTTATTAATTATTAACGTTCGATTTTTCAAATATAGCTTCAAATTATGTAACATTTTCGAGCATATAATGTATTTATATATTTAACATTTTATAAAAATGTACATTTTGGCTTCTATGTATATAACAAAATTCTCAGTAATAATTCAAATTTATCTCGTATATTTGCAATTAAACACGCATTTAAACAATCTCTAGAGAGAGAATTGTCAAATATACAATCGTGTAGTATATGTATTACAAATTAGTATTTACATCAAAATACAGCACTATTATTATTAACAGTAATGTTATAGGTGAGTTCGGACCCTACAAAATGGAATGAGTGTACAGTGAACATGTTGACAAATATATTTATTATAAAATCTTGAACGTGGTCAATGCTACGTATAGTAATTTGTTTTGTATTTTTGTATTATTTTATTTTATTTTGTTAATTTTAATATTAATAAAATGGTTAATTAATGTAATGTAACACAATTACTAGCTGTCTCCAAACGGATTCGTTTATAGGGGCTGTATGCGCAGGGGTTGTTGGACGAAAGATGCCTCGATACTGTCTCTTTGGCGACACTGTTAACACTGCCAGCAGAATGGAAAGCAATGGGGAGCGTAAGTCAACATGCATGTCTTCTTTGGAATGAAAAATGACAAAATTTAATTAAAAATTATTAAATAATAAAATAATTTTAAATGTTCCAATTCTCTCGTACTTGAATGTTTTAGATAATTCATTATATTAGAAAATGTGTTATCTTAATTTTAAATTAGTAATGGGTGATTTTATTAATTTATTAAAAACTATTAAATTGTATTTTATACAAGTATAATTATATGTAATTAAAGCATAAAATGAAACAGTTGTTTTATTAACAAGAAAGACAGTATAAATTTAGTGGATATAAGATTTACATTTTTTTACAAAAATAATGATTATGTTTTGCTCTACTTGACAATAGTAATATAACATTATAAATGTTATACATGCAATGAAATTTATTCTAGGAGATATAACGAATAATATATTAGGTACCTATATAGTTAAAATAATTTAGTACGTGGGTATTAATTCAAATACTTTAAACCTTAATGTTCATATATAATGTGATTTATGAAGGACATTTGACCAATAATGTATATGTTTTCTGAAGTTCTGACTAATGTACAATATATGGATATATTAATATTTTATAACTAAATTTTCATGGAATATAATACCGAGGAGTACATATATATTATACCTATAATAATGTTGAGTTTAATATCTCTAATATTGTAATAGTTATTACTCCTTCGTATAGTAAATAGTTCATACATTAAACATGAGACTACTTTTGTGTTTTATTGTTACTTTTATTACAGCGCTTAAAATACACTTAAGTCAAGCAACAAAGGATGTACTCGACACGTTTGGAAATTTTAGGACTCAAGAACGTGGACTCATCGAAATGAAGGTAAGCAAATGAGAAGAACGTTCAAATGTTTTTTGCGTTGTCTTGATAATTTAATAAATTAATTATATTTCGAAATTGATATTGTTGATGATTTTGATTTTCTCCATTTCTTTCCGTATATCTTTATATCTATTGCATACTGATCCGCCTTATACCGATTGGCCTTACTATTGTTAATGCGGAATGGATTACGTAACAAGCTGTAGTCAGTATTTGCGAACTCAGCTCTCCTTATTCGCCTTACTCGTAGTTTACCGATTGGTGTTATATTGTTAATGTCGAGTAATTAAGCTACAATGAAGCATAATTAGATATTAACTCTAACCAGCTATCGGATTTGGCTTCACTACATTAAAGTACAGGCAAGCAGGCCCACAAGTTTCATGGAGCCTGCCGAGTACGCCCCATCTGAACGAGATGGACAAATACTGAAGCTGGATGGGTCTTGTGAAGTGAAGTCATTTTGAAAGCTCATAAAATGTGAAAAAATGTGTTTTTATTTACATTTTAACATTTCAACGATCCAATTATTTCATACTATTTGCAATTTTATATATGTTATTAACTTTTCAAGCCTAAGTCTTGTAATGATATATTTAATTGAAAAAATGTTCAAATCAAAAAGAAAAGTAATTTGAGAAAACCGTTACTAGGTCGAATCAGGATGAGGCCAGTCGGGATAAGGCCAAACGGGAGGACACCTATCAATCATTAGGAAAAAAATAATTGTTATACACCTTTCCATATAGTGTCGCATAGATGACATACAGGGGATTAGTTGTGTGAGGAAAGTGTAATAGAGATGTTCGGGGGATTGAAAATTGAAAAATTGAATATTAGAGATATTCCCGGGGTTGAAAAACAAAGGACATAGGGTCAAAAAGCCTACATATGATTTTATCATTATTTACGACATAGAGCAATTTTTTCTAAGTATATTATGCAGCAACAACATTATTATCGAAATAAATAATTAGTTTACAAACATTAGTGTTTGTAAAATACAAAATAATACAATCTATGCATATATATGTATAGATAAACTAAATACAATCCTTCCAGGACATGTACTTGTGCTACAATGAAAGGAAATTTTCTGATATAAATTTGTATATTTTTATTCAGTATAGTCAAATGCTGTTAAAAGTGGTATAATATTATAAGTATACAATGCATAACATAGATTAATTATTCATTATTAGTTTGATTATTCATATAATGTACATTATTTACCTGTTATTAGTATTATACTTGTCATTATCTGATCTGCCGTTTAACATGAAATATAAAAGATATTTGCCATTTCAGGGTAAGGGAACTCAAAAGACCTACTATCTACTCGGTGAAGACAACATCTCCTCTTGATAATAGGCGCCTACTATGTTTTATTCCATTGTATATAAACGTTAAACATTTCCAAGTGGTCATACAGTAAATACATTCCAATGTGCTTGACTGAATAACAGACTGATAATAATATTGGTACCATGTCACCCACATACTCATATTTGAATATAATACTTTAAAGGCAATTTTATTTATGGAACGAGAGATCTCATAATTTCTTTCATATTTGTTTTAATAAAATGTAATATTGATCTTATGTAATAAGGATGAATGAATACCAATATATTCTTTACTGCCTTTAAAATGTAAAACAAAAAATGTTGTCAGTACAAACAATCTTTATTGATAGCAACATGTTTCGCTGCTACAACAACATCATTATGTAAATAAAAATTATGTGTTTATACAAGACGTAACTGGATAGTATGTGAATACGCATAGTGAATAAAAATCCTAAATAAATTATACAGTTTTAAAATGTAAGAGGAACCAGAATTAAATGAATTGCGATTGAGACTAGAGTTAGACAATGTTATGTGAAAATATTCCTTAACAGATATATCTATTTTCCGTTTAACAGAAACCAAAATTAAAAAAACCATTGTGCACAATTACATAATATCCTATGACAAAACAAGCAGATTGATTATAAGATTGTAATCTTTAATGCAATTATATGTGCCGCTTAGTTTCACCTATATAGCACCCTTTGTTCTCAAAACAATTAAATCTATTATTCACATTAGAATAAAGCAGAACAAATTAAGTTTACCATTTAAATTAAATTCCTTACATAAGCAATAAAAAGTTTGCTCAAATTTATCAAAAGCAATACCAAAAACGATACAATTAAGATATGCAATAACAATTATTAACAGGTATAAATTTATACTATAACAATTATTAGAAAGATTATCAATCACTTCCAACACAGGGAAAGACAGAACAGGACCGGTTTCATCTTATTTTATCTGATTGCTTACATAGCGTTTCGCCAAACTATTGTTTATGCCACTCACAATTACGTAATACTTTGTGAGTGTAGTTTGTACCGATTCGGCTATTGTAATTGTTTCGTTTGGACTAAAATTATTATCATTAATTCGTTTTAGTTGTGAAATGAGTTATGCCTACATGTTTCGATTCATTGAAATTATCTAAGAAGAGCAGCAAGTTTGGGTTGAGCAACAAGTCCGCCTGCTACAGGCCCATAACGCACGTCCAGCACATCAACGTCCCGCATACAGAAGTGTCACCGAGCGACTTTTGCGACTGAAAACCAGTTTTCTTAACAATGAAATAACCGTTTATCATTACAAAGGCCGAGACTCTCAAACAGCTAAATAGAAATAATTGACATTTTTTAAAGTACAAATATTCCGATATGTTTTATATAATTATGTCTAACAGTTTATAATTGACATTTTAAAAGTACATATATTTCTATTTAAATATATTTTACATAATTCTATGTCGAACACTTTTTATATCTTTAATTTTGAAATTCCATTTTATATGTATTAAATAAATGCTTATATTCTAAATTATTAGTTGAAACGGAAATAGACCTAGTAGAATCGCTTAGGCGAAACATGTTTAGTCGAAATAGATTTAGGCGAAACGAGATTACACCCTTTTAGCAACATCAATACGCTATTAAAATTTAGTTGGATACGAGAAGTTTGGTCAGACAGAAAATATACCGAAGTGTATATTTGTGCACTAAATATATACAATGATTAAATTTGCTAGTTATAATTACTCGGCCTGTATATGTATATATATAGTCATGAATTATGTAACCTAATATTTCAGTCTATATACAAATCACAAACAGTTTTTATTTTATTTTAGACAGAGGATATTAACTCAGAGCGGCGACGATATACTAATTGATATGCATGTTCTATAATGAACATATTTATTATATACCTATGTGATGACATCTATAAACTATCTGAAAGTGTGATCTGCATTTGTCATTTGAAATTAAAGTTAATGGATTTAAAGCAAAATATTTGGCTAGGAATTTTGAGCGCATTGTTCCCTTTGCATATTTGCTCACGATCAGGTTCCGTAATTCAATACTTAATTTATATTTATATAAGAAGCAGAAAGGGTGTGTTGTTGTAAAAACTTTGTGGTTTACAAATTGTTTATACACAGGGTATTGCTTTTATTACTGCATTTATAGTTCGCACACTCCTACAGAGATCACATCCTAATTGCTTTCTCTACACGCATTCTCCATTCTCTGAGTACCATCATCATCATAATTGAAACCACAATAATAATATATTTTATGTGGTTGAATAATTATATATGTACTTCTAAAACAGAATATGCTCAACTAGTACCGAGCTGTCTCATACTATATGTACACATAGTAATGCATACAATAACACACAGCTTATTACACATCCAGGGAAAGTCAACTGACACTCATATTAAGCCCATATACAATACATATGTAGGTCTTGGTGGAATAATAGTACGAGTTAACAAATATGTATATGACTTGAGAAATGAAATTTGTAGAGAAATAAAATTGTTACACGCGAAATCTTATTTTCTTTACTTACGAGTATGATTTGTTGATAATCAATATATCAATATATATTATCACTATACATATATATACATATATAGTGTCCACATATATATGTAGACACTAATTTTGGCTGCGTCATGTTAACTATTTATTTTTTATATTAGATCAATGGAAAATGTGAACTATATACAATTGACTTTGGTGGAGTAACCCTTCTTAATGACAGCGGTTTTATTTATTATTAATGTAAACAATTATTCATAAATATATATCATGGACTGCGTTATTTATATCTAAAGTAGTCCATGACAAATATATAAATGAGCATTCCTAGAATTTTGTTTACAAGATATTCAAATTGAAAAACTTTCTATCAACGGAAATATACCCTGATTTACATGTTAGGCATCATGTTAAAACTGCAATGTGTGCTCGAGCATTGCAATTCACGAATGATGGTTTTTGGGGGTTGCAAAAATATCGTTTTTGGGAAAATTTTGATCATTGTGGCTCACAATTATTCAGTCTTTTGCTTATTTCGAAATCCTAGAGGATGAGGAGAATCCGTGAACGCGGAGAGATATATCGTCTTCTAATAGAACATGATTGAGATGCATAAACAACAAATACCCATGTGGGAGCTGAAAATACAGCATAATAATGCCAAATATTGTACAAATGCCCCATACAGTACATTTAGTTGATCAGTGGTTAACAGACCGAGCATATCTTTGGTTCGACAAGCTCCATCTTCACCTAACAGTAATCTTTGTGATCACTATATCTTCCAAAATTTCGAAACTTATAGACAACCCAAAAATGTCACCAGTGTGGCAGATGTTCCACGGAGGATATATGATTACTTAGATTTCTTGACAGAAATAACACTTGATAAGTTGAGCAGCTGAATACCCATCTTCAAAATATTATTGCAGCTGATCAGGGTGCGCCTATTATCATGTGGGGTGATTGTGTCCATAGATCTAACTGCTTTTCATCCATACATAAAGTTTGATAACTTTGGACTTCTGTTCCATTTGTAAATATATGCAAATGATCAATTTTTAAAAATGATTTTTTTGCAACCCCTTCCTATACATCACCGTTAGTAGTTGCTGAGTTGTTTCAATAAATTTGCTATGGACAGCTCTCTGTATTCCCAGTTTTGCCAGGCTGAAATACGGGGAAGAGCTAATCACTGCAAAAGTTACATGTAATGATAATGTGGAATTTTTTGTTATACTATTATTCGCCTGGCCAATCTTGGACGATTACCATCTGGCCAAACCCACTCACCATGTACTTGTCTTAATGGAGGGAGTGCCTGAATATAGCCATTTTATTCGACTACAATAACCAAATTTCCATTTGAGGGATCGATTAGTTCATTAGCTCGTTGAACCCATTGACGCTTACGGTCTTCAGTTAAGGAATGTGGAATCCAATGGGCACACAGGTATACTTCTCGAAAGAAGAGCCTTCCTGATGATGTGGTGTACAGTCGTATTAGGAATATCCAAAGAAAGACAAATATACTGCATAGAAGCGATGTAGAAGGGGCATTTTCTATTAGTTCCCTAACTCTTTGAATATCTTCATCATCTGCTTAGAATAATGGACGACAAGAGCCTTCTTTTCTGTGCAAAGATATTTATTTCAATTCATAGATTTGCAGAGTTTGAGTTATAGAAAAAGGCTGCATGGCATACACTACATAATACTTATTTTTAATGAATCCAGTACATATAGTAACTAATAGCTGTAAAAAAGCCTTCAACTTGCAAAAACGCGTTTTATGGATGATCCTATATAATATAACTACTTAGTATTTAATTGCTAATATTAATAACTAGGTACTCTTACATTGTCTGTAAACGTTTTCTAAGTCTGTCAGTTACGTTTTGATTTCAATATATAAGTTGAATATCATGCCCTTGCTTATTTTTACTAATTAGGTATGGTATGTTTATTAAGGTATTAATCCTTATTAAGTAGGTACATCGAAATGGAACCAAAATAGAAAATCCATATTTATTGACATATATACTTGTATATCATTAATTTATATATCATTATACTAATTAATAAGCAAATTATTTCTGTTTTAAAAATGGTCTTTAAATACATCAATAAAGTTTTATCGCTTCAAAATTTTACGGAGTTTAATAGAGAATTTATGATCTATATTGAAATATATACATACACCCCAGTTTATATATATTTATACAATATATCAATTACTTTTTGCAACAAAGTAATTAAGTTAAAGCATAGAATAATTAAAGAGTTAAAGGTATATTTATAGTTTTCAGAGGAAAATTTATAAATCAGAGACTTGACTCCCTTCTACCTTTCATTGGCTAGCTTACTGCATTCTGGTTGGTTAACGGTTAGATCACGTGATTACAGTTAATTCTAAAGGCCTATCTATACACATTTGTCGCGCGCGGACTTAACAAGTTGAAAAGTATTAAATCCTATTGGAACAATTACCAAACGCAGCACGTCCAAAATAGATGAGGACAATTATTCTCAACTTCACACGCGTCAAAATCAGTATTAACTACAGCTCACGTTCGGTGTAGACGGGGGTTTTTGACGCGCTGCACCGCACGTGTTAGGTGTACATAGGTCTTAAATGTCTTTGGTAATAATTTGTTCAATAGACTAACAATACTCTAATAAGAATCCCATGTTTAAATATTCACATATTGAAATTTACATGTTGAAATGTATATATTATATTATATCATATAATTCTTTCATTTCATAATTCACCGTATATGTAATTCATTAATGTTTTAGTATTTAACATAAGAACCTATACTACTACATTACGCACTAGATTTTTTGAACACATACAATAAAAACTATATATGTTCTCTTTGTTTCAGAACACAAACTAACTATGATCCAATTACTTACACTCATCATCCTCCAGATTTTATTGATTGGCTTAGAAAGACATGTTGGATCGCGTGACGATACCTCCTTGTGCCTCCAAAATCACACATATGCTTGAAGCATTCTTAGTCTGCTTTCACTTTCATCTATCTTCATGTGAGGAGGACTTCATTCAACTTTAGTGCTCTTTGTATAGCTTCACAAGAAATAATGACAAGGCTTGGCATCTTCTCTCTTCTCTCAGTGATTATAATATTCGTCTCCTCATTTGAGTCAGTTTCATCTTCAGTGTCAGTTCCAGCACCACCACCATCAAGTGACCATGTTATAGGTAAGAAACGCCCCATAGTCAATCTATGTTTATAAAATAAACACATATCTATAGCCTAAATATAATATCTCTTGAAAGAATGAAAATGGATATATAGGGATTACATCTTTAATAGTTACGGTATAAGTATCGTTATTAAGTTAAATTAAATTAATGATTTAAGATCAATTGATAAATATTATTATATTTTTTTATGATAGAATGTTCCATTTTAGTCTAGCGGCGCTGTATAAATCTTCAAAATAAACGCTTCATTAATCGTAGTTATATATACATACTACTACTCAAAATGAGACCTGATTTAAAAATAGTATCCTATTGGTAGAATTTTTTATTCAATCCGTAGACCCTGTTAAATTATCCGTTATATCCCAAACCTAAGCGAATGAATTAATTTATAGCTTGTTACCCATTTGACCACGATAGACGCTAAAGTAATGTAGTTAAATGGAATATAATTTTTAAGAGTGGCAATTTCTGTATAGTTGGAAATTAGTAGATACTTTTGCATCCATTATATATAAGTTGATGCTTCAGAAATAAACATAACGGAATATTTTTTATCCGTTATATGTTTCTTATGATTTTAAAAATAAATATAACGAATGACACTTTTAATTGTTCAAATTTTATATAACGAATAATATCCAAAAATAATAAATATAACGAATATTATTACAGATTATCATTCCAGTTTTTCAGTGAGAATATTTAGCCTAATGAAAGCATCAAATTTAATCGAGTTTGAAATTTATTGAAATTGTTTCTTGCCCACTGTTTCAAAATTTCTTTCGGAGAAATGTGAAATCCTTTGTCACAATTTAAAAATAACTTCCAAAGAAATACAATATCATAAGAAATACATAATTTCTTTCAAATAAATAAGGAGCTCAAAAAATGGGTTGCTGGTATCCAAAAAGAGAGGAAGAGCTTGATACGTCGTTAGAAAGCTATATATGTCTAGATTCCCAACAAACATGATGGACATCACCATTTGGTAGCTGGAACAATTTATTGAATTTTTCTGATTTCTCATATCATTAATTAAGACTAGAAAGATTTTTCTGTGTTTGGACTGGTAAGGAAAAAAGTATAAATTATTGTTTATAATAAAATGATACATATTATTTTGTTTTCTACATATTACAAGCAAAATTAGATATATAAATCCTGTTCAGGCATGTTAAAAATTAATCGTTTTAAAGAAACATGGAAAATTATCAGTACCTACAGTTTATTACATTTGTTTCAATATATTTTTTTGTAATAATATTGCAATGTTTTACTCGATTATACTAAACGTTATTTCAAAAGTTAGGTATCTAGATTTTGACTTTCTTTAAACGGGCACATTTTTGCCTGAATATATGCTTAAATCATTCACATACATACGAGTAGGTGGTATATAACGCAGTCAGAATTACACCTAAAATGAATTCAGTGAACTTATTACTATTGTATCAGAGACCTGGTATAGACATGTCAAAACTAGAGGGGCTGGGACAATTGAGAAACCCAGTGTTTCAAAACTTACATTTCTTTGAAAGAAATTACAATTCTTAGATTTCTTGCATTTTCTTTGACAGAAATTTGAAATTTCTTTCTAAGAAATCACATAGGTTTTCTTTGAAAGAATTGTAAGTGATTTCTTTGAAAGAACTTTCAAAGAAATGTAATTTTCGAAACACTGCAGGGAAAAACTACACTTTCCATAAAATCAAAAGTGAAAACCCAATTTTTATCAACAAAAATATATAATAGAGTACCTACATATTTCGTATGTAATTTTTGTATACATATTAAAATGTTTTTTTTTTAAGTTTGCAATAATAACAACAATAACAGCTAATTAAATGTCGTATATATACGCTTTCCTTAACAACTGCGTCTTCTTGTCTTAACTCTGTTTCTAGAAGGCATTTTACTACACAAAATGGTATATATATATACAAAAATTACCAGACTTCATATGAATTGATGTAATTCAAACAAAATTATTATAAAATTTAGCACATCAATAATGATATATCCGTAAGAGTACAGCACGTTTTTTTAAAGGCACTGACTTTGATTTTATTAAAACTGGTGATGGGTGGGGGGCATTGGTCCCACCTGTTGATGGGTGCATGTATATGCAAAATTATGTTATATACATTAATTATATGTAAGACTTGATAAAAATTCTGAAACAAAATTAATTTCAATTTGGTTTTCAAATTACAAATTGCAAATTTTTTAAATTATTTAGTAATATACCTATGTTTAATGCTACTAAATAATTAAAATTAACTAACATAATAAATTCGTTTATAGTATGTAAAATGGTTTTATTTCATTTATTTTCTAGAAATTATTATATACAATAAAATAAAATTGTGATGAGTATTACTTTATTACTTCTTCTACTCCAAAGACATGTTGATTTAAATAATAGCTATAGGTATGAATATATAAAGCAATTACGTATTCAATTGCTTCAAATCAATACTTGATTTTAGTTATGTTGTGCTTGATTGATGTGCGTCTACATAACATAGGTATCTCCTTATCCCCTTATTTCCAGATCCCAAGGATCTCGAGGTAATTGTGTGCTTTCACGGAAAACAAGGGTCTGGATACTTCACTTTAAAAGCAATTAAAGTTCCCTGTTTGACAGCTTGCAAGGTATTTCAAGTGTGACTGACTGTTCTTAGAGGATCATTTATTATATGGGCAATTTTATAACACACATGCAATTCAAAACCTACTTTTGCAACAGGATAGTGTTAACAATTCCTTAAAAGTTCATATTAGGTGAGTGGGCTAGACTCTTGTCTTCTAACTCGAAGGTAGCAGGTTCGAACCCCGGTACATACTCTGCTGGCTTTAATAAACTGATTCCGAGCGTCTATTCTCTCCTAGGAGATTCTATTTATCATATAGAATGTCCAATAATATTTAAAGAAATATGTGAAAAGTTTATAAAGACACTTTTCTAGATAAATTTGATGTTGAATAAATAAAACATTACACTCTATATCGTAGAAAAACTGACATAGAATAAAATAATGTTTTGAACTCGTAGATTCTGACAGTTCATACTTCCTTAGACAGTAATACGATGCACATTTCACGACAAGACGAGTGTGCAATTTGTCAGAGTTTCTACTTTTTTCTCTGTCTCTATATACATACTGGATATACCGCTTGATTAATCATTTTTTATTTAATGCTTATCGGTTTTTTATAACTTCTGCAAATATCCGAGTATTTTGAAAACTAGATAACTAGGAATTAAAGTCTGACCTCAAAGAGAACATTTGAAAGTAGAGATTTGGTAAGGCCGAGTTCGATCGGTAATTTATGTTGAAACGCATGCGTGTGTAATTTAGAACTTACACTTAGGATATGCGCAATAAAACTAAAACTATGCATATATTTGCATTTTGTAGTGATCAATTGAATTAATCTATTCTGCACAAACCAGACCACATTTGTCAGTTTCGGTGTTTTACGATTTTAATACATTTTAATGGCACCCACCCCATTCTAGCTCGTCGTTTTTCGAACATGCAGCGTGGCGTACAAGACAATATACCTTGAATATTTGTTGGTAGTGAATATCTTTAAAAGTATGACAACTGCTTGCACTTGTGAAAGTTAACCTGAAAGTGTAGATCTTATTAATTATTTATGAAAAATTGGACGCTATTTTTTTAGTGCTTGCATTCTAAATTGTTAAAATGTGATGTATAAACGGAAATTCTAGAATTTTGTACAGAACTGAGAATTGGAGAAGAGAAATAAATTAAAGATATAAGAAATAAGAAATAGAAAATAGTCACTTAATACGTAAATATGAATATATATTTAATCAAAGTTCTGTATTAGTAGTTCAGTTTATAGGTAAATCGTTATTCAGTAAATGTTATAAAAAAGGAAAGAGAAAAATGTAAATAATGAACTAAATTTGTAGATACCTATATAATATATAAACTTGCGTTTTTCAAGGAAAAACAACATCACCTTCGATTTGATATCTTTTTGACTGTAAAGTAATAAAATACGTGGTATAGGTGCGCTTAGAAGTAGAAATTTAAGACTTAAATAAGTTAATGATTATGCAGCTGTACGAACAGTTATAAGATATCATTGAAGTAAAAACAATACAAAATAATGAAAACGGTAATATAGACATATTAGGTGTATTTCAGATATGTATAGGATTTAAGAGATGAAGACGGTACAATTCAATGCATTCAAAATAACTTATTTGTTGTCATGTTTCGGCATTTTATAATACGAAAGTAAAGTAACAGTAGTCAAAGAAACTTAATAACGGAGAGCGCTCCAAGCGCGATGCGACGCGCAAATTTATGCATTCATTTTATGAGAAAGATAGGGGAGACAGAAAGTGTGCACAAACCAATTATAAGCGACGAAAGTCTAATATTTTATTATACTGAGGATAATAATATATACGGAATTATTATGTTGTATTATAGTTGTTGTAGCAGTATATTATAATACAACGGAGCTTCAATATGAAAATGAAACCCTATACTCATAATATTTGCATTTTGATTAACTGTAAAAAATATCTAAAATATCGGAGAAAAATGTCAAATCGATATCTTCATAATTCAAATTTATGAAATTTAAGTCAAAATTTTGCTAGAAACATGGCATAAAGATAATTTTAGCCCCTAAAAGTATTATTTTATCTAAAACTATATTTGATGAGTTATGTAAAAATGCTTTCAATGTTAAGGACAATACTTTATGAATTTATAAAGTTAATAATACCAATTTACATAAAAAATATCGCTTTAAGTTTCTAAAAGTTAAAATTTCCCTTTTTGTCATTTTGAGGGTAAAGTTTCCTTTTATGCCATGTTTTTAGCAGTAATAGTTTGATTTGACTTTCCAATTTGAATTATGAAAGTATTCATAAAGAGACATTGACTTGAAATCTTCACTATGAACATCTGAGATATGTTTAGTGTTCATAAAAATACATAGATTATATTTGAGGTGTTTTACTTTAAATTGAGTCCAGGAACATATTATTGAAGCCTCCCAACTTATACATGTATGCATAACTATTTTTAAAGAGGTTTTATGTATATATAATCTATATGAGATAGACTGTTTGATACTGTTTTATCTATGTATTTACCTAGATGTAGTCTAGTATAAATAAAGCAATATGCGCTTTATTTAATATATGCTTTCTAAAATAAGTATTATACTAAATATGACTGTTAGTAACTATATAAATAATTATATTAAAATATACTCTGTCGCTCTGTTAAATTAGTTGAAATTGTAGTGTTTCATTATTAATTATTCCAATCATAAAAAATTACAAACTTCATAAATATTACAAAAAATTGTGTAAATAAAATTTAAAAAAATATGTCACGTACTACTTTTGGCTGACACCAATTATCAGTAGTATAACATGATATATGTTTGCGCATTTTGTCTATTTGAACAGCCATATGCAGTACCTACACAATTTACCAAAGTTAGGCATTTAATTTAATGTAATCAATTAAAAGTGTCGGACAACAATATGCCTTTCTCCAATAAATATTAGTGCATTATAACGAAAACATTTAACTTACGTATTTTTTAGTGACAAGTCTTATTATTTATATTAGTCTATGTAGTATATGATATATACTAACTCGGCATAACTCTATAACCAGGCATAATTATTATATAGTTATATAATTAACCAGGCAGTACTAAGATATTTATTTTTGTTGCATTTTTTCTATAACGTCGTTTCCATAGAAATAAATAAACAACTTGTCTGTTGTTTATATATTTATAGGGTAGTTTCAAATCGTGCTTGACGGGCAAAAGCCTTAATTCAGATATACGTGGGTTTTTCATTCTTGATATATGTATCATAATTTGGTAGGACATCCAGTAATATACGTTAAGTGTTTACCATTCCAGAAAGTGGACACCTATATTCAGAAGAAGCAAACCCGAAGCGAACGGTCCTGCAGTGTTGGCGAGTGCGTTCCCCATGATAGCAGAACCAAAGGAGTGGGCGGAACTGTCGTACACTGTTGCGATCTCGACCTTTGCAACGGAGTTACATCTCTTCAGATCACGTGGTCGACACTGATTGGTGCAGTCCTGGTGGCTCTTATCATGGCGCTCAACACTTGCTGATTGGTTAAAGGAATTTATTGATTTTTCTTGTAATCTGTGGCAGCCTATTAATTGGCTAAGTATCGACATCTGTCACTAAAGCGTTGTTATAGTGAGCAACTTTGCCTGTAATTTAAAAGATGTAAAATTTTTTAAACACTTTAATTCCAATACAAATAAATGGAAAATTTATATTAATGTTAACTATTGCAAATAATTAATTTAAAATCGAAAATAGTTACAATACCATTTTCTCGTTTACAGCTTTTGAATTTTTTGTCGCTTTCATTTATTCCATTAGTAAGTACCTATTTCTGATCGTAGCTTTTATGTATCTAATACTTTTAATGTTGTATCGATCGATCCAATTAAAGTACCTACTGTAAAGCCCGCCACTTGTTGGGGGCGCAAATGTTGAAAGGCAATTTGCCCAGATTAATCGGGGGCCCCAATTTACTGGGATAACTTAACCCTATCTGAACCGGGGTTTTTTTGCTTCCCAGAACTGGGGGGGGGGTGCTGATTCGCCCCCCCCCCCCCCAGTTTGCTGGAAAT